>JAJOZX010009045.1:0-167621 GCA_023014485.1 Bathynomus jamesi
ACCCAGCGCGCGCACTTTCGCCATTAGCCGGCGGTGAGGTACCTTATCAAAGGCTTTCTGAAAGTCGAGATAAAGTATATCAATCGCCCTACTCTTATCTACTCACCAACATGACGTGGAAAAACTCGAGCAAGTTGGTGAGACACGACCTATGCCGTCTAAACCCATGTTGGGAGTCCCAAGCAGCTTGTGGGAATCCAAATGGTCAACGATTCCTATCCGCTATTATCCCCTCTAATAATTTACCTACAACTGAAGTGAGACTAATAGGACAATAGTTCCCTGGACTTTCGTGATCCCCTTTCTTAAAGATAGGGGTCACGTTGGCTTCCCTCCAGTCACCAGGCACCTGGCCCGTCTCCAACAATTTGTTGAAGACTGTAGCCAGGGGGGAGCCACCTGGTCGCACTCGCGCAAAACACTGGGAGAAACTGGTCTGGCCCAGGAGCCTTAAACGCGCTCAGTTTGTCTATTCTATGAGCAACGACTGTCGCGGTACATTAACACTATCCAGGCCAGCACCTTCGTGCCTCACAGCTGGCTCGGGGATGACGCGGGTTCCTCCCTGGTGAACACCCGCAAAGTACTCATTAAGCACATTAGCGATGTCCGCGTCGAGGTCCGCAGAACGCCGCTTCCGTCCTTTAACGGATCATGCCAATGGCTTTCTACTATTAACAACTGAAGAACTCCTTAGGGTTCCCCTTGCAGAGGCTTGCCACCCGTAGTTCTTCGTTACGTTTCGCTAGCCTAACCTTCGCCTTCACTTCCCTACACAGGCGGACATACGCTAAAGTGTTCTCATGGGAACGATTGCCTTCGCCCTCCTATATGCTACTTTCCTATTTCGGATAGCGAAGCGATGTCACGATTGAACCACTTAGGCTGCGTTGAAGCAGGGGTGACCGGTTTTGAGGTATGGCAGCAGACTGCAGCACCATAAACTCATCCCGGAATGCACTCCACACTCCCTCAACATCGGCGCCAACCTCTAACCCATATCTCCTACGCTATCCCTGAGGCTAACAAAGTTCGCCGCCGGAGATCGAGCTTACTTCCTCTCGAGTTACTACGCTTCACCCGAGGGACGCACACACGGAACCTAATAAGACTGTGATCACTCCAGCCCACCGATTCGTCAACGGTGAGGCCAGTGACGAGGTTGTCTTCGGTCGTGAACACTAAGTCTAGAACGCTTCGCCTCGTGTAGGCTCGTTGACCACTGAGTGAGGAAGTTCTCATCAGCAAAGTCAACTAGCCTCCTCCCTTCAGCATCGCAGTCCTGTTTCCCACTTTATGCCACGACAGTTGAAGTCTCCTAAAACTACACACACCCTATCCCCTAGCAGGTACTGAATTCGGTGTACAGGGCTGTATCCTCCTCGAGGAGGAGATGCAGAGGTCTGTACACCAAGATTAACCTATAGTTCGTCCCTCCCACGTTCAGATCGATGCCAAGCAGCTCCCGTTCCGACCGGAACTGGCAGTCAACCGGACTCAACGTGTCTCTGATGTATATTAGTACCCACCCCCTCCCACGGGTGCGGTCTTTGCGAAGCATTCTATACCCGGGAATTTCGAACTCCCCAACGTAGTCCCTACGATCAGTATGAATCCAGGACTCAGTGATAGCAACGATATCCTGGTATTCTGATGCTAAGAGCGCCCGTAGCTTGCGAAACTTGTTCCTAATTGACCTAGCATTAAAAAGCATTGCACGGAGGGAGCCTTCCCTATTCTGACCTCCCCCTAGCACGACCCGTTTCCCGAACAGCCAGGGCTGTCGGGAGTTGAAGAGACCCTCACTAATGAGGGGGCAACTTCCGCAGGAGAGAGTTACAAGGAGTTACAAGGAAAAGAAGTACCTCAAAAGGCCTTGCGGCCCATACTGAGGAGGTACCAATGGCAACGGGTGCCAGAGAAAATTTTCTACACACTCAAATAGTGTGCAAGATTTGGTCTAACCTTTTCTTGAACTGATCCACCGAGGAACTGTTCCTGTTATTAAAAGTTTATTTTTCTTTCAACTATCCTAGCAGTAGTAGAAAACTGGATAGAAAAGTAGAAGGCTCTCTCCCCACCCTCCGCTCCCTCCCTGCCAGAGGCAGGTACGGAAAAAGGTTGAAGAAAATACCTTGACCCTGGAAAAGTAGCCAAGGAAATTTTACAGGAAAGTGGAGAATATATAAATAGCTCTATATTTACCTTGCTCACAGAGACACCGTGCAAGCGAACTCCTGCAGAGTTTTCTTATGTTTTAATCTTAAACTATCAACGTGTTAAAGTAATTCCCACATATACTAGTCCTAAATCGTTTCAAATCCAACTTCTAACCATTGTTGCGAGTTGGGTTATCATTTGAACTAAACATGCTTCTAAAATCGACATCTTTGAACCCGCGTCACGTAAGCGTCGATTGTAGCCCATATGCCTAACGAAAGGGATTAACTTTGTGGCATTTTTCGCCAGTTTCCAATCCACCTACCTACTTCCCCACCAATACCCAGCGCGCGCACTTCGGCCATTAGCCGGCGGTGAGGTACCTTATCAAAGGCCTTCTAATCAATCGCCCTACTCTTATCATACTCACTCAACATGACGTAGAAAAACTCGAGCATGATGGTGAGACACGACCTATGCCGTCTAAACCCATGTTGGAGTCCCCAAGTAGCTTGTAGGAATCCAAATGGTCAACAATCCTACTCGCTATTATCCCCTCTAAATATTTACCTACAACTGAAGTTAAATGGTGTTATTTATAGAGGTTCCAAGCCTCTCTTCCCACGCATGAGATAGCAGTAGCGTCCTAATCGTAACAGTAGAGAAAAAGACAATACTAAAAGTTTTTTTTTTTTTGCAGTCAGAGGAGAACATCCCTAACCTAAGCTAAAAGGACAGAGTGGGATGGGAAGGGGTCCTAGTAACCCACGGGACAGGTTTGTACAACAGACTTCACCCGCCCTCCCGAAAGAGAGAGAACCTAAAGGAATTGGCAGCCAATTTCTCTAGAATCCCACGACTCGGGACCGGAGGGCTGTCACACCCCAAGTATAAAGTTTACAACACCAGAAGGAACGTGCATAACCTTTATACCCCCTGGAGAGAGAGAGAGAGAGAGAGAGAGAGAGAGAGAGAGAGAGAGAGAGAGAGAGAGAGAGAGAGAGAGAGAGTTACAAGGAGTTACAAGGAAAAGAAGTACCTCAAAAGGCCTTGCGGCCCATACCGAGGAGGTACCAATGGCAACGGGTGCCAGGGAAAATTTTGTCTTTCAACTATGCTAGCAGTAGTAGAAAACTGGATAGAAAAGTAGAAGGCTCTCTCCCCACCCTCCGCTCCCTCCCTGCCAGAGGCAGGTACGGAAAAAGGTTGAAGAAAATACCTTGACCCTGGAAAAGTAGCCAAGGAAATTTTACAGGAAAGTGGAGAATATATAAATAGCTCTATATTTAGCTTGCTCACAGAGACACCGAGCAAGCGAACTCCTGCAGAGTTTTCTGAGGTTTTAATCTTAAACTATGAGTGTGTTCTGTACTTTGTCTAGCCTATTTTTAAACAGATTTACACTTTGACTGGAAACATCCTCTGAGGGAAGTTGGTTCCAGATATCAACTATTTTACAGGAAAAGAAATTTCCGCAGACTGAGGTCCTAAATGTCTTTACACACTCAAATAGTGTGCAAGATTTCGTCTAACCTTTTCTTGAACTGATCCACAGAGGAACTGTTCACAACTTCCGAAGGTAACCTGTTCCATGTGTCACAGATCTTATACGTAACGTAATTCCCACACACACTAGTCCTAAACCGTTTCAAATCCAACTTCCAACCATTGTTGCGAGTTGGGTTATCATTTAAACTAAACATACTTCTAAAATCGACATCGTTGAACCCTCGTAAGAGCTTGAAAACCTCGATCAGTTGACCGCGCAGCCTCCGAGTTTCAAGCGAAAACAAGTTCAGGGCGCGTAACCGTCGATTGTAGCCCATATGCCTAACGGAAGGGATAACTTTGTGGCCCTCGCCTGCACTCGCTCCAGCCTCTCAATATCTTTCCTGAGGGTGGGCGACCAGAACTGCACAGCATACTCCAGGTACGGCCGAACAAGGGAATTGTACAGTGAGAGCACAATCTCCTTGTTCCGAAACTGAAATTGCCTCCTGATATAACCCAATAGTTTCTGGGCTTTCTTTTCCACCTCTACACACTGTTTCGTAAACTTAAGGTCGCTGCTAATTAGCACACCCAAGTCCTTTTCTAAATCAGTCACCTCGATATTACTGCCCAACATCGAGTAGTCCGACTTGGGATTGGCGTAGCCAATGTGCATCACTTTGCATTTACCCAAGTTAAACGGCATTTGCCATTTTTCGGACCACTCTCCTATCCTACCTAGGTCCGCACGCAGTTCCTCGATCGCTTCGGGCGTCCCAACATTGGCCCCAAGCTTGGTGTCATCAGCGAATTTGGCGATCCGACTGACGATGCCACCGTCGATATCATTTATGTAAATGGTAAACAACAGTGGCCCCAAAACGGAACCCTGAGGAACCCCACTAGTGACCGAGGCCCAACCCGAACTAGCCCCTTTAATTACCACCCTCTGCCGCCTATTCCTCAGCCAGTTTTCAATCCACCTACCTATTTCCCCACCGATACCCAGCGCGCGCACTTTCGCCATTAGCCGGCGGTGAGGTACCTTATCAAAGGCTTTCTGAAAGTCGAGATAAAGTATATCAATCGCCCTACTCTTATCGTACTCACTCAACATGACGTGGAAAAACTCGAGCAAGTTGGTGAGACACGACCTATGCCGTCTAAACCCATGTTGGGAGTCCCCAAGCAGCTTGTAGGAATCCAAATGGTCAACGATTCTATCAGCTATTATCCTTTCTAATAATTTACCTACAACTGAAGTGAGACTAATAGGACGATAGTTCCCTGGACTTTCGTGATCCCCTTTCTTAAAGATAGGGGTCACGTTGGCCTCCCTCCAGTCACCAGGCACCTGGCCCATCACCAACGATTTGTTGAAGACTGTAGCCAGGTGGGGAGCCACCTGGTCGCGCACTTCTCGCAAAACACTGGGGAGAAACTGGTCTGGCCCAGGAGCCTTAAACGCGCTCAGTTTGTCTATTCTATGAGCAACGACTGTCGCGGTACATCTAACACTATCCAGGCCAGCACCTTCGTGCCTCACAGCTGGCTCGGGGATGACGCGGGTATCCTCCCTGGTGAACACTCCCGCAAAGTACTCATTAAGCACATTAGCGATGTCCGCGTCGGAGGTCCGCAGAACGCCGCTTCCGTCCTTTAAAGGACCTATCATGCTTCTAATGGGCTTTCTACTATTAACATAACTGAAGAACTCCTTAGGGTTCCCTTGCAGAGGCTTGCCACCCGTAGTTCTTCGTTACGTTTCGCTAGCCTAACCTTCGCCTTCACTTCCCTACACAGGCGGACATACGCTTCAGTGTTCTCGTGGGAACGATTGGCCTTCGCCCTCCTATACGCTACTTTCCTATTTCGGATAGCCGAAGCGATGCCACGATTGAACCACTTAGGCTGCGTTGAAGCAGGGGTGACCGGTTTTGAGGGTATGGCAGCAGACTGCAGCACCATAAACTCATCCCGGAATGCACTCCACACTCCCTCAACATCGCCGCCAACCTCTAACCCCATCTCTGCTACGCTATCCCTGAGGCTAACAAAGTTCGCCCGCCGGAGATCGAGCTTACTGCCTCTCGAGTTACTACGCTTCACCCGAGGGACGCACACACGGAACCTAATAAGACCGTGATCACTCCCGCCCAACGATTCGTCAACGGTGAGGCCAGTGACGAGGTTGTCTTCGGTCGTGAATACTAAGTCTAGAACGCTTTCGCCTCGTGTAGGCTCGTTGACCCACTGAGTGAGGAAGTTCTCATCAGCAAAGTCAACTAGCCTCCTCCCTTCAGCATCGGCAGTCCTGTTTTCCCACTTTATGCCGCGACAGTTGAAGTCTCCTAAAACTACACACACCCTATCCCCTAGCAGGCTACTGAGTTCGGTGTACAGGGCTGTATCCTCCTCGAGGAGGAGATGCGGAGAGAGAGAGAGAGAGAGAGAGAGGAGAGAGAGAGAGAGAGAGAGAGAGAGAGAAAGGAAAAGTACCACCTCAAAAGGCCTTGTGGCCCATATCGAGGAGGTACCAATGGCAATGGGTGCCAGGGAAAATTTTTTACACACTCAAATAATGTGCAAGATACAAGGTTAGCATTTATAGGACTTTTCCATTATACAACTCCGATCTTACAAGAATCTCACAAGAATCGGTACGAGAAGGCAAAAGTTAATTCAAAACATGCGGCCAAGCCAGGAGTGCACGGCTAGCTGTGATGCAGCCCATGACGTAGCATGAAGTAGATGAACAGAGACGAGCTTATGAGCCATCGCTGGGATGCCACGCACCCTTTCTCCTCACAGCATTCCTGGCTGCCTCATTCCCACTCACTCTTTCTCTGCTCACTGTCTACCTGTTGGATCTTCCTGTTTGTCACTGATATTTAAGTCTTCCATCTTCAAGGGCAAGTCTCCCTCCTCCAAGGGCAAATAAGTGTACATACTCGTAATACAAGTACCGTAGGTGTACATTTGGGTGGCCCACTTTTTAATTTTTTTTTAAAGTATAGGTTATCGTAGTTTTTCCCATTATTTGGCACTATACTAGCACATTGGTACCATTTTTACAAAAATTGATCAATATTTAGGGGTCTCGCATCGACCTTGAAATTACGAGGGTTTTTTTTAAATGCGTACTTTTTAACTTTTTACTGAATCAAGATAAATCATTAAGTAGGGACGTTTTCTGAATCCTCTTGATGAGAGAAGTCGTTTGGTGTGCCTTCCAATGTCATACAACTAATGGTTTAAAAGTTGTGCCTGTATACAGGTAATACCAATGTGCTAGTATAGTGCCAAATAATGGGAAAAACCACAATCACCTATACTTTTAAAAAAAAATCAGCAAATAGCAGACAAATAAGGAAGAAAAACAATAACTTAAACAATCACTTTTGCATTGTATTGACCACTATCACACGTCACTGGCTGCAACGTTGTCCCTCTGTGCTATGTCATTGTGGCGAGTGATGACTTCTTGAAGTCGCCGAGCTCTTTCCGGTTCTTTTGCACCACTTGCAGAAGATCCTGCAGCTGTGCCTCGTCCTTTGTGACCGTGTTCGCATAGTCTTGTACCAGTTGGACTCCTCTTTCAGCGATGTCATTGGTGACCTGGAGATTAGAGATCACATCCTTCAGATGACAAAAGTCCTCGTTCTCGTCCCACTTATCAGTTGGCAGGGTGAGCCACGAAGACCCATACATCTTCAGACCTGCAAATAAGAACCAGGAGGACTCATCAATCAGGTCGGGGAGTAGCGTCATCTCGTCGACTGAGACATTCTCGTATGTGAAGTCTTTGGGTACAGGGAGGTGGGACAGCTTCTCTGCCATCTGTTGCTTCACTGCTGGATCACTTGCTGGTGGATCCGCCAAACGTGTGATAGCAGCCACAATGCTTACTACCTATGTAGAGAATGGAAAGTGGAAAGGAAACTGTCAAGAATACATGTGGGATACGGGACACTTTAAAACTGATGCTATCGATGAATACTATACACAATACGCACCTGATTATTGGACATGTGGAAATGATCAGCCACTTCCATGACAGCAGGTGCATTAAGGATGCGGCGAGGAAGATTGACAAATACACAAGTTTGGCTCTTTTGGCAGGGGGAATGCTAGTTCTGTCTCCGACTCTCCTGACATGCCAGTATCATCATTCTCCATGGCCTCATCTCCGGTTTCGTATGCACACTTTGAGGTTTGTGGCTCCTGGCGAGGACGTTTTCTTCCTTCCTGTAGCTTTCTTTTTACAGCGAAAACTTTATCATTCCCGCTCATCGAGGTAGAAGTCAATGTCTTCTTTCTTGTCCTTGTCGGACAGCAGTCGATTCTTCTTTATATCTTCAACAGCGTCAGATGCTCCGATATCCCACAGCTTGTCCACACTGTCCAAAAACTTCTGCCATTTTCCTCCGGCGTCAGTTTCTCATTTTCTGCTCTTTTGGAGTAAGTGCCACTCTTTCCACAATGCCTCTAGCTTCCGTTTGCAGTTGAGCTTTGTGATTGTTTTAATGCAGGCCATGTTCCAAAACTTTAAGACGTTGTTTACGGTTTCTTTGAATGTGTCTTTCCTGTTAGCAGTGTACTGGATAACACTGAAGTAGTATTGCAAAACCTGCCATGTTGTTGGCAATTTGCTACCACTGATGGAGGACAATGGTTGGCCAACTAAAAAACTTCCAAGGCCGATCTTAGAGAAGGTAGCGATGTTATTTTCGCTTTTCCTTTTGATGACTCTCTATTTGTAGCTTCAAGAGTTCTTCCAGTTATGGTTGCCATCGATTTGTCCATGACAAAGGATGAGGAACTCAAGACAGAATTTCAAAATGTTATGATCTGCAAAAAAAGAAATAGGTTAGGTACCTGGCACAGGCATAGTGCATTTTCTAATTACCTATATACATTATACATTCCACCCGGGTATGGTGACTCATTTTTTTGAAAAGTATAGGTGATCGTGGTTTTTCTCATTATTTGGCACTATACTAGCACATTGGTATTACCTGTATACAGGCACAACCTTTAAACCGTTAGTCGTATGACATTGGCAGGCACACCAAACGACTTCTCTCATTAAGAGGATTCAGAAAACATCCCTACTTAATGATTTAGCTTGATTCAGTAAAAAGTTAAAAAGTACACATTTAAAAAAAAACTAGTAATTTCAAGGTCGATGCGAGACCCCTAAATATTGATCAATTTTTGTAAAAATGGTACCAATGTGCTAGTATAGTGCCAAATAATGGGAAAAACCACGATCACCTATACATTTAAAAAAAAATTGAAAAGTGGTCCACCCTAGTGTACATGATAATACAAGTAAGTGTACATACTCATATGCTATTTCATATATTCAGCGCAAGATGAGGAGGGAGAACGAACAAATGAAAAAATGAGGTAACCACCCGGGAATCAAACCCGGGATCTTCCAATTGCCAGTCAGATATGATAACCACTACACCATGGTCCTCACTCGATCAGAAGTCATAATTCTCCTACATACATGCAGAAACCAATGCCCCGAGGGGGGAACCTCCTGCATGCCACACCTATATATACATTTCAACTGCAAAGAACCTGCAGTATAATTAACGTAAAGAACGACGCTTGTATAGGAGAACATTCGTTCTCCCTCCTCATCTTGCACAGAATGTTCTCCTATAAAGCGTCGTTCTTTACGTTAATTATACTGCGTGTTCTTTGCAGTTGAAGTGTTGTGTGTGTGTATATATATATATATATATATATATATATATATATATATATATATATATACAGGGTGGGCCGTAAGTTTCCATACATAGGAAAAATAAACATTTTTTTATGGACAACCATTTTTATTTATATAATATGCTCTACATGGTTGCCATTGTTTTGAAAACACATTTCAATATGTGTTCCCCACTGTTGATGAACACGCATTAGCACAGTTGACATTATGCTTGTAATGGCGTTGGTGATACGTTCCTTTAGATGATTTATGTCTGTATCTTTTCCTGATACACCATGGCCTTCAAGTGCCCCCAAAGATAGAAATCAAGGGGGGTGAGATCTTGGGATCTGGGAGGCCACTCCACAGGACCACGCCGACCAATCCAAGCATCCGGAAACTGCTGATCCAAATACCAACGTGAAGACCATAATTTAAATTTTCCTATGTATGGAAACTTACGGCCCACCCTGTATGTGTATATATATATATATTAGGGTGTTTCACGGCAGTGTGGTTGATGGATGAAGTGGAAGGAAGTTCAATCCACATTGATGCCCCTGTTCCTTTTGCCAAGGAAACTCGTCTGAACAGGTTTCAACCAGATCAGAACATGTTTAAGGGTCCCGAGATTTGATGCTTCAGATTGCTTAGGTATTTCTAATTTCAGCTGTTCTAGTGTTAGTCGACTGCCTTGCTTCCTGACAGAAGGGTGCACTGCTCTCTGTCCTTTGTGTCAGTTGTCAAGTTTTGTCCTTGTTGTGTATTTGTACTCTTTTCTAATTCATATATTTCCTCATTGAAGATAAACATGGCAACTCGAAGCAAGAAAGAGTTTGGCTCATCGGACACCCGAATAAGGAGATCCTGGGTAGCTGCCTGCTGACAAAGTTGCAAGTCTTGCAAAAGTGCTTCTTCCATCAAAAACAGGAAAACCTAGGACAGAGAAAATGTCTGAACCTCTGTTTGGATGCTGCGATGGTGTTCTGGAAAAGAGCAAGGATCCCTACTATGAGGCAGGACAGCGCCCTTTGGAAAATGGAAGCTCTGCTCCAGCATTACGACAAGTTGGTGAAAAGCAGGAACAGATCCGAGGAGAGCTGTCATGTTGCGGAGGACATGTTCAAGGCAGAACTCAAGAATGAAATCCTCGATATTGGTCATTCCAATGCCCTTTCTATGATGACAAATGAGGAAGACAAGCTCTTCTACAAGAGTCAGCAGGAGGACCCAACAAAGAGCAGTATGGGATTGGCAGATATGAAGCTGGCCCAAATGGAGAGTAGGAAAAAGCGTAGAGAGGAACAGCAGGAGAGACAACACCGGGAATTCGAGTGGGCCAAGACAGTTACAGAAGCTGCTACTCTTGAAGACAGCTCCTCATCCTCGGAAGATGATCCCTCCTTGGCAGCCTCCATGTCTGCTTCATGTCCTTCTCTGAGGAAGCGGTCAAGGAACCTCATCACTCAGGATGTGGCTGTCGCGTACGACTGGATGAACATTTCTTATCGTGATGCAGCGATGTCCTACACCATCATCGCCCAATCCTTGGGGCATGATCTGAATGAGGTATCCATCTCCTCTTCCACAATGTATCACGCTTGCCAGTCACTTCGGAAGCAAGCAGCAGAGGCGTATCAAGAGGGAGAATTCTGTCCTGAGGAGCCCTTGGTGTTGCACTGGGATGAGAAAATGCTGCCTGAAATCACAGGTGATGGATCTGTGGACTGGATTGCTGTGCTGGTCACTGAGAACAGCCAGAAGCTGCTGCTTGGAGTTCTGAAAGTTCCAGCTGGCACGGGAGTGGAGACGGCACACATCTGCATTGATCTTGTGCGGGAACACGACCTGTCCGAATGAATCAAGGGGTTATCATTCGACACAACAGCATTGAACACCAGGATTCAACTGCCGTGGGAGCCTGCGTCAAGACTCAAGATTGAGGAGGGTCTTGGGAACCAACTTCTTTACCTAGCATGCAGGCACCATATGTACGAAATCATCCTGGCCCAAGTCTTCCAGTCTTTGAAGGGCCCCACCTCTGGGCCTGAGACTGGGATCTTCAAAATATTCGAAGAGCAGTGGGGTTTCATCGACCAATCTCTTATCACCACTGCTATTGATTCAGATAGCTGCAGCATCACTGGACCTCTTCAGGGTCTCAAGGACCGAACTGTCTTCATCATGAGGGAAGCTCTGGCTTCTAGTCAGCCGTGGGATGACTACCAAGACCTTCTTCAACTGGTTATCCTCTTTCTCAGGGAAAAGACTGTCGCCAATGTGCCACTGCGGAAGCCAGGAGCATACCACCATGCGCGGTGGATGGTGAAAGCCATTTACGGATTGAAGCTGTACCTCCTTCAGGACCAGTTCAGGATGACCGGGTGGGAGCTGAAAGGACTCACAGAAATCTGCCTGTTCGTCGCCCTGGGCTACGCAAACGCTTGGAGTCGTACAACAAGAGCAGAGCAGGCCCCCACGTGTGGATCTGGAGTGCTTGCTGTACCTGGAAATACTGCAGGAAGATGCCGTGATCGTCGATGTCGCCAAGCAAGCGCAAGCAGCCATGAAACGACACCTCTGGTACTTCTCCGAGATGCTGGTCGGCTTGGCATTCTTCGATCAAGGGGTTCCTCAGGAAGAGAAACAAAGGATGCGAGAGAACCTCACCAAGCCAGCATCAAGGAAAGCATTGAAGCGTCTGGAGGGGAAGACCATCCTCAGCTCCTTCAAAGGAAAGAAGATTTCGGATTTTGTTACCTCGAGGACGAAGGATATCTTCACCACACTCAGGATCAACGGCGCCTTCGTCGAAAATCCCGCTTCATCTTGGGAAAGCGACCCACACTATCAAGCAGGGCTAGCTAAGGTCCGCATCCTGGCTGTCGTGAACGACTCGGCTGAACGGGGGATCGCTCTCATCGAGAAATTCAATACTGCCCTAACAACGAAGGAAGAAGGCAAACAGTACATGCTGAAAGCAGTTTTCAAGAACAGGAAGGATTTTCCGAAGAAGCAGAAGGGGGAAATGATGAAGTGATGAGTCTGTGCTGTCTGATGTAAGGCGTGATTTCTCGGGACCCCTTATTGTTGTTGAAGGAGTCTCATTTTTGGCCAGGAGTGATAAATATGTAAAACGAACATGGGTATCTATGTGGATTAAAAATATAATGTGGTTCTCATTTATGAAACACCTTAATATATATATATATATATATATATATATATATATATATATCGAGAAATAGGAGGACGAAAAGATTGTACATGTTTATTAAGAGACATTTCAGGAAAATTTCAATTTCTATCATCAGTGCTAAAAAGTTTAAAAACAAATAGAAATAAATAAGTATAATAAATAAAAATGAACAATAAATTAAAATGGGTGCAACAATTAACGAGAATTAATAGTAAGTTACAATATATATTAAATTAGAAGATTAAAAATTAAATGATATAAAGTATAAAAGTATGGACAATAAGTAAAATATAAAATGGTTTAGGTGAAACAGAATTGAAGGGGTTCTTACCAAATTGTTAACGTAATGAGAGACTAATTGTACAGAAGATTGGGAATGGTTGCCTGTTGAAAGAATTCCATATTAGAAAGATGGAGCCGGGCGGAGTGATGGTGGATTTCTTTTGAGTTTGAGAGTTTATTTGGCAATGTTTAAATTGAAAGTGGAACTGTAATCGTTGAGGGTTGGCTGGATACTGAGGATATAAAGGGACTCAAGTATGTGGAGGTCAATTAGTTGGTTGGCTGAATTAATGATTTTGAAATTGGAGGAAAGTAATGGGTGGTTGTGAAGGTGGCAGTGATCCCTTATTGCGATTTGGAGGGTTTGTTCAAGGGCTGTGAAGTTCTTTTAGAAATCCCACGATGCTCATCCACTCTTGTTTGATATTGGTGGATGGTACTGCCAATATAGTTTGCTTTGCAGCAAACACAATTAAAAGTGTAGATAGTGGATGAAGCAAGTGGCTTGGGTGTTTTTCTTTATGGTTGAGGTAAGATTTGATACTATTGTTGTTGGTGAAAGCGGAATGAAATTTAATTTGGAGGTAAAGCAGGGTGAGTAAGAGATGGAGTTCTGAAAGTATTTTGTGGCTAATGTCGTAATAGGGGAATGAAAAATATTGTACGTCTTTTTTAACAGTGGGAACTTTAAGGGGGGGTTGATAAATATTATTAAGAAAGTTTCTGGTTAAAGATTGTAACAGATGTTTTGGGAAAGAGTTATTAATGCTGAAGTTAAGAATGAACTCTATTTCATGGTGGAAGGAAAAGTACAAGGAGCAAAGATGGTAGGCATGGTGGATTAAAATTTTAATACTGTTTATTTTATATAGCAAAGGGATGTGGCTTAGGAAATTAGTACCCAGGCCTGTGTATGTGGGTTTTCAATATATGGAAGTGCTAAATTTGTTGCTTTGTTTAGTTATTGTAATATCTAGGAAGGGAAGGGTGTTATTGGATTCATCGTCTTTGGTGAACTTTGTGTTTTTATGTTGGGAATTAAGGTAGTTCAGAAAAAGGGGTGTGTGGTTGGCATTGTGAAAAAGGAGAAAGGTGTCATCAACTTATCTTTTATATAGGTATGGTTTATAATGAGTGGGGCAATGAAGTAGCCAGTTATTTTCATGATGGCTGAGGAAGATGTTCGCTAAAGTGGCACTTAAGGGGGATCCCATAGCTAGTGAGTCAGTTTGTTGATAAAGTTGTTGGTTAAAGAAAAAAATAGGTGTCTGAGGCGGCGAGCGTGAGCAGTTTGGTAAATTCATGTTTTGTTAGATTCAAAACTGTGTTCAGATTGTTGACGAAAAGGCTGTTAATACAGATATCGATGGCTTCTTTAATTGGAACATTGGTGTAGAGCAGAGCTTTCCAAACTGTGTGTCACGACACATTAGTGTGTTGCCAAATTTAGTTAATTATTTTCAATTTTTTGTATTTTGAAAATTTTGATTTTTGTATCAACAAAATCGGCTACAAGATAAACCACCTACTGAAAAATTATCTGATATTTGATAACAAAAATTAATTAGTGTGTCACCAACGTGAAAAGTTTGGAAAGCTATGGTGTAGAGAGATACTATATCAAAACTATGCATATGAAGGTTATTTGAGTTATTTATGGTCCATATTTCTTTAGCAAATTCGTAGGAGTTGGTGACGGAGTATTCATTTTGGGTTAGGGGGGTTAAAGTGGGAATTAGGAATTTTGCTAGTTTGTAATTGTGGGTAGTGTAGGCCGAAAGGATGGGTCTAATGGGTAAGTTGGGTTTATGTATTTTAGGGAGGCCATAGAGAGTACCTGTGGATGAGCTGGAAGAATGTACTTGGTTATAAGTGCCTTCTGAAATTTTGTTCTGATCATTTAGTTTTCTGAGGAAACAGTTGATTTTAGCTTCAAGTTTTAGGGAAAGGGTTAAAGGATTATCATTAATCTTTTTAAATTTGGTGGGATCGTTAAGAACATTGTTGACCTTATTAATGTAATCTGGTTTATTAAGAAGGACAGTGCCTTTGCCTTTGTCAGGGCGTGAAATGATAATGGAGTCGGATAATGGAGTCGTCTTTAGATAGTTCTTTAAGGCAGGAGAGGTCTTTTCTATTAATAAGGGGGGAAAACTTTATGAGGTTTAAAACTATAAAAATGTTTATTAGCGATGTGGGTGAGTGAGGACTTTAAAAACGGAAGTTTTGACTTGTCAACTATTGAGAATTTTTTTAAACTATGAGAGAGTTTTTCAAAGGATAAAAAGTGCTTAAAATAATTTATCTTAAAATTTGGCAATTTAAAATCTAGGCTTAAGGAGAGGAGGGTACTAATTTCCTAAGCCACATCCCTTCGCTATATGAAATAAACAGTATTAAAATTTTAATCCACCATGCCTACCATCTTTGCTCCTCGTACTTATCCTTCCACCATGAAATAGAGTTCATTCTTAACTTCAGCATTAATAACTCTTTCCCAAAACATCTGCTACAATCTTTAACCAGAAACTTTCTTAATAATATTTATCAACCCCCCCCCTTAAAGTTCTCACTGTTAAAAAAGATTTACAATATTTTCATTCCCCTATTATGACCATATTAGCACAAAATACTTTCAGAACTCCGTCTCTTACTCACCCTGCTTTACTCCCAAATTAAATTTAATTTCGCTTTCACCAACAACAATAGTATCAAATCTTACCTCAACCATAAAAAAAAAAAATCCCAGCCACTTGCTTCATCCACTATCTACACTTTTAATTGTGTTCACTGCAAAGCGAACTATATTGGCAGTACCATCCACCAATATCAAACAAGAGTGGATGAGCATCGTGGGATTCCTACAAGAACTTCACAGCCCTTGAACAAACCTCCAAATCAGCAATAAGGGATCACTGCCACCTTCACAACCACCCGTTACTTTCCTCCAATTTCAAAATCATTAATTCAGCCAACCAACTAATCGACCTCCACATACTTGAGTCCCTTTATATCCTCAGTATCCAGCCAACCCTCAATGATTACAGTTCCGCTTTCAATTTAAACATTGCCAAATAAACTCTCAAACTCAAAAGAAATCTACCATCACTCTGCCCAGCTCCGTCTTTCTAATATGGAATTCTTTCAACAGGCAACCATTCCCAATCTTCTGTACAATTAGTCTCTCATTACGTTAACAATTTGGTAAGAACCCCTTCAATTCTGTTTCACCTAAACCATTTTATATTTTACTTATTGTCCATACCGTACTTTTATACTTTATATCATTTAATTTTTAATCTTCTAATTTAATATATATTGTAACTTACTATTAATTCTCGCTAATGTTGCGCCATTTTAATTTATTGTTCATTTTTATTTATTATACTTATTTATTCTATTTGTTTTTAAACTTTTTAGCACTGATGATGGAAATTGAATTTTTCCGAAACATCTGTTAATAAACATGTACCATGAAATTTTAACATGATATCGTCAATTTTATACGTCCCGCACTGTTATTGAAGTTGTTTTTAAAATGAATAAATGCACATTCTAGAATATTCTTTCTATTATATCTGTTTTAACAAGCGCTTTTGAACTATCCACTTGATGCTATGGTTACATCTATACATATGATTAAATAAAGCATTGGAATTATTAGCTGTTCTACAAGCATATTTATGCTGTTTTACCCTAATATCCAACGTTTTACCAGTTTGGCCTATATACACTGAGTTACATTGTGTACATCCGATTGAATACACACAACCAACAACATTATCAGGGCTATTCTTTATTAGGCGTGATTTAACAGTATTATTATACTTAAAGATTACATTAATGCCAATTGCTTTAAGTACAGTTGGAAGGTATTGAAAATTAACATGGTAAGGTAGGCTAAGGATATTTTTACGCTGAAATTCCTTTACAATTACATTATTATAATACCTATTCTTGGCTTTCTTAAGACAGTTATCTAAAAATGAAATAGGATAACATAATTTAGTACCAATATTCATGATATTGCATAACTCGGAATCTAAAAATTCAGGACTGACAACTCTCAATGCTCGAAGAAACATAGCAGAGAAAATAGAGGATTTAATCGAAGGATGATGGTTAGAATAAAAATGCACATAAGAGTTATTATTAGTAGGCTTATGGTAAACTTCATATTTGAACTGATTAGAGCATCTCCAAATTTTTAGATCAAGAAAAGATAGGCTTCCATCATTTTCTTTTTCAACTGTAAACTTAATAGATGGGACTAAATTGTTGAGCTTACCAAGAAATAAGTCCACATCCAAATTATTAGGCCAAAGGCATAAAATATCATCTATATACCTGTGCCAAACCAGGTTAAAATTAACAAAGCCAAGAATAGGTATTATAATAATGTAATTGTAAAGGAATTTCAGCATAAAAATATCCTTAGCCTACCTTACCATGTTAATTTTCAATACCTTCCAACTGTACTTAAAGCAATTGGCATTAATGTAATCTTTAAGTATAATAATACTGTTAAATCACACCTAATAAAGAATAGCCCTGATAATGTTGTGGTTGTGTGTATTCAATCGGATGTACACAATGAACTCAGTGTATATAGGCCAAACCGGTAAAACATTGGATATTAGGGTAAAACAGCATAAATATGCTTGTAGAACAGCTAATAATTCCAATGCTTTATTTAATCATATGTATAGATGTAACCATAGCATCAAGTGGGATAGTTCAAAAGCGCTTGTTAAAAACAGAGATATAATAGAAAGAAATATTCTAGAATGTGCATTTATTCATTTTAAAAACAACTTCAATAACAGTGCGGGGACGTATAAAATTGACGATATCATGTTAAAATTTCTTTTGCCTCTCATTAACCCTTGTTAAGTATGTGCTAATTTTTTTGTTTTTCCTGTACATTGTATATATTTATTGGCATCTTGCCTTTTATCTTCATTCCCTGACGAGGTGTAGCTTTGAATACACGAAAGGCCTTGGAATCATTTTTCTTTTTCCTTGTGGGTTTGCAGCATTCATTCATTTCACGTGTTTTATTGTGAAATTCATCCCATATATACATATATATAATATTTGGGAACCAAACTCCCTTTTTCCTATAGGTTATGTAGTTTGCTATACAAGTGGGGTTGGAGGAACGTAACTGCTCATATCATTGAGACCTCTATATATATATATATTAGGGTGATGCAAAATAACTTATCATTTCAAAAACTTGAAGACACCCTCTAATTTTATTTAATTTAGTGTAAAAACTGAACATGCAAAATTTCAGCACAATTGAAGACATTTTAGAGGTTGCTACCATCCATTGAACATTTTGTATATTGTTATTTTTCAGTTTGTATTTATTGTACATTTATTTATTTTGCAGATTTCATCAAAAATGGTAGTCAGCAACATATAGCAGTCATAACAGACTCTGAACCTCTTTCCGTAAACCTTCTCATCCCTTTCATTGCTATAGACGCCGTGGCCGAACATTCTAGAATCATTTCTTTGCTGTGACGTCACTGTGGCGGCCGCGTCAGTGTAAGTGCGGCGTCACTGACTCAGTATCTTTGCTGCCTTCGCTGAGAGTGGTTGTATAGCAGTTGCTGAGTTGCACTCATGGAGTGGCATACGCGTCACAAAACAGTTGTTTGGCTCATAGGACATCCTATAGAGTCCTTCAAAGAAACCCAGCTTCCATCTAAAAGGGAAACATTAGCATTGTTTATGAACTACAAGATCAATAAAAAGCAACAGGTGAAAACAGCGGTTTTGTTGACTGCTAGAGATGTTATGGATGTGTGGGAAAAGGCACGCATCCCAACAGTGTTGAAATGTCATGTCGTGGAGAGAGTAAAGAAACTTTTCAACGAGTGGGAGAAACTAAAGAAGAACAGAAATAATAATAAGAAGCAATCACCTGCACTACTTCAAAAACAAGAGAGCTGGCAAAATGACTTGCAAGATCTGTTTGACATTGCACATGCAAGTGCTCTTGACATGATAAAGATAGATGAAGATCGTGAGTTTTTGATGCTGCAACGACAAAAAGGAAGAAAAGGCAAAATGTCTGGAGTGGATAAAGTTTTTTCACAAATGGAAGAGATTGCTAGAGAAAAGGAAACATTGCTTGAAAAGAAAAGAAAGAGGGAAACAGCCGTTTTCGAAGCAGCAGTGCTCTCAAGTTCAAGTCCTTCAAGTTTGAATGAAGATAGTTCAAAATCAGAAGAAGAATTTGTTGCTGACCCTCAGCAGCCATCAACTTCGAGACAAAGTAGATCAAAGTCTAAGAGTGCAAAGCTTATGGATTCTTCAATGCTTGTATCTCTTGATGCTGCAAAAGTAAGTGATAGAGCTGCTTCGGAAATCTTGATCCCAACAATCAATGCTCTTGGCAAAACCCTGAAGAATACAGTGTTAGCTATTCATCGATACGGAGAGCAAGACAAAGGAACCGCAAGACAATGGCAGAAAATTTGAAGCAGGATTTCGAAACAAATTGCCCTCTCCAAATACATTGGGACGGCAAACTACTGGAAGATATTACTGGTCATGAAAATGTTGATCGACTGCCAGTTCTAATTTCCGGCCAAGGAGTTGATCAGCTTCTTGGTATTCCCAAACTTGCCAGAGGAACTGGTCAAAACATTGCAGATGCTGTCCATCAGTTAGTATTGGAGTGGAATATATCTGACCAAGTGAAGGGCATGTGTTTTGACACCACTGCCTCCAACACAGGTTCTAAGAGTGGTGCTTGTATGTTACTAGAGCAAAGATTGGATAAAGATATGCTGTGGCTGGCTTGCCGACATCATATTTTCGAAATAGTGTTAGAAGCTGCAGTTTCTGTCTCCTTGCCATCTTCTAGTGGCCCTGACATACAACTGTTTAAGAGATTCAAAGCAAAGTGGGTGGAAATTGACAAGAACAATTACCAAACAGCAACAGATGACCCTAACATTGCAGAGAAAATCTCAGATGCTGAAGAACTCATTCAATTTGCTCAAGCTCAGCTTGATGAACAGCAGCCTCGTGATGACTACAAGGAATTGCTCGAGCTAACGCTCATTTCATCGGTAGTGCCCCCAAGTCAGGAATCAGCTTTAAAGCACCCGGAGCTTATCACAGAGCACGATGGATGGGCAAGCTAATTTACTGCATTAAAATTTGGATGTTTAAATCTCAGTTTAAACTAACTGAGAGAGAGGAAAAAGGACTGAGAGATGTTTGCTGCTTTTCAGCTGCGATATACATCAGATCGTGGTACCTGGCACCCATACCCTCATGCGCCCCCCATTCAGATTTGCATTTTGTGCAAAGTCTGCAGCTCTACAAGCAAAAGGATGACAAAATTGCAAGTGCTGCACTCAATAAGTTTTTGAGACATTTGTGGTACCTCTCTGAGGAGCTTGTGGCGCTTGCATTTTTTGATTCAGCTGTTTCGCATGAGACAAAAACAAAATGAAGCATGCTCTGCAGAAACCATTTGACTCCAAACCGAGCAAACGAGCATCAATAAATCCTGAATCAGCTGGGCAGAAACAACTGCAGGATTTCGTTACTGCGAACACAAAAAGATTCTTTGAAATCCTAGAGGTGCTTGCACTTTTCTTGAAAAAGATGCTGAAGAATGGAATGATGATGAAAGTTATGCGAATGCAAGAGATATCGCATATGGACTCAAAGTGGTAAACGACATTGCGGAAAGAGGTGTACGACTGATGGAGGAATACAACAAACTGATAACCAATGATGAAGAGCAGAAACAATACCTTCTTCAAATTGTTAAAAGTTACAGGTCGTCACTCTCAAACAAAAACAAGAAAACATTACTCTTGCTTCACAAAAAAACGAAAATAAACATACATAAGTGGTTATGATATGCCTACTGGGGAAACTTCCACATAAAAAAAAGTTAACGCGCTATACGCTAGGGTGACACTTATTTTCGAAAGTTTGAATTTTTATCGGGACGGGCGCGTTTCTGGTTCCATTTTGTCAAACAATATCGTGTGTAAAATATTTTTGAAATAAAACAATATTTAGAACTGCCTCAATACGGTCAAAGTTTGTATATTTTCTCGAAAAGTAGAAATTTTAGATCATGATGTTCTATACCTCTAGCAAATAAAATATCACTTCTAGTTTGTTCAAGCTACTAATCTTGACCTAAAACATATAACTGGACTTCATACTTCAACTCTAGGTCCCCCTCAACTCGAGTATTAGCCCCTCAAGGGGGGGGGGGGGGGGGGGGGGTATCATGGGCGCCCATCTCCCTCTCATTGTTGCCTACTTTGCAGAGGTCACGGTGGACTTGCGGGCGGTTGGGAAGTCACAGCGGTGCTTCTCGACCACTTGTAGAGGAACTGCCTTTGGTCTTCACTCTTGGTAAGGGCCAGGTTGAAAGACTACATCAATGCCACCCCGCGCTCCGCGAAGTCATTGACAACTTGAAGGGCCTGGACTCAGCGGGATGCGGCGATGAAGGCTGGGTCCGTCCGCCACTCCTCCGGATCCTTGAGCAGGAAGGCGGTGCTGATGTCCAGAACCTTGAAGAACTCCTTTGATGTAGTCGTTGTGAACTTGGCCAATGTATGTTGGCGATTGAGGCGGTGGACGGTCCACATTGATACGCCGCGGGGGATCCTCCGATCCTTCCTCTTCTTCCATCGCTTTAATCATCTCCCGCTTTGTCGCCAAGTCGATACCCTCGTCGAAGATGGCCAGGGTGACGAGGCACTCGCTCAAGTACCATAGGTGCCTGGCGAAGACTGTCGCCGTCGCCTTGGCCACCGCTGAGTCCGGATAATAGACGAGGGCCTTGAGCAGCGCGAGGTCCGCGGCTGGGGCCGTTGCCGGGAGCGGCGCTTTGTACCAGGCCGTCACGTAGATGGACACGGCAAAGATGGTGAATCGCCGGATTCCAGCCGCTTCGCCTGACGACATCTGAAACTGTTCCCGGAACAGGAACAGTTTGATGGCATAATGACTTTTGCCATCCAGCGCGCGCGATGGAAGGCGCCGGGACGAGCGAACCGGGCACCCCGCTTGTTCGGACTGCCCAGCACAATTACAGAGAGCTCCAGAAGTTCCCTGTAGTCATCACGTGGATGTTGACCGTCGAGGAGGCGGCTAAATTCGATCAGCAGGTCGTCGCGGGCGTCCTTCAGGTGCTGCGGCATGGTTCCATCCTCGAAGGGCTTCGCTTTGGTTTGATCGATGAAGTCCCACTGGGCGGCGAATCGTTTGAACAGGAGGATGTCAGGACCAGTAGAGGGACCGAGGCACGCCGTGAATGCCTTCTCGCACACCAGTTCGTGGATGTGGTGGCGGCAAGCCAAATGAAGCACTGTCTTCTCGAGTTTCTGCTCAATGATATAGCAAGCTCCTCCTGAGAGTCCTGTGTTTGAGGCGGTGGTGTCAAAAGAGAGGGCACAGATCCGTCCCTTGATGTCCCAATCCTCGAGGGCAGAGAGGACGGCTTCCGCCATGGCGCGGCCGGTGCCGTCGGGGAGGCTGGGCACAGCCAGAAGCTTGTCGACGTTCTCCCCAGACACCAGAACTGGAAGGCGATCTTCAGCAGGGCCTCCGTCAGCCGCTGGTACGATTTTCCCGTCCCAGTGAACGGTCAGCGGCACAGTAGGATGGAAGGCTGCCTTCATTTCCGCTGCTGCCATAGCACGGAACATTGCTCGGTCGCGGCGGGAGGATTCGCGGTTCAAGACCAGCTCCTCAGGGTCGTGGCCCAAGCTCCTCGCAGCCGCCGACAGCAAAAAAACACCTTCTCGGTCGGTAAGTTTCGTCCGATCCATCGCTGCGGAGAGATCAGGGGTGATCATCTTTTTCGACGCGCGGAATCGCTTGGGTGGTAAAGGGGTCGTAGATGCTTCTGCATTCGACGTGGACGGGCCCGGGAGAGAGAGCTCTTGCTCTTCTTCTCGGCGACGACGCCGTGTCGGTGACCGAGTCGGGCTGCTTGCACCTGAGCTGGAGCTCGATGCCAGTTCGACGAGTTCTTCTCGGCTCTCTCTGTTCGCCCTTTCATCATCTTGCCGGCGGCTCCTTTCCGCTTCCTGTCTCCTCGCACGCTCCTCCTCATTTTCCTTGTAACTCCTTGTAACTCCTCAGTGTGCAGCGTCATGTCACGTGTGGAGGAGATGCGGCCGCGCCGCACCTCGGCCCTTTGTCCCGTCAGGAACTCCCTGTCCTCTTCGATTGTGATCATCGACATCGCCTGTTCGTGCGCGATGTCGAAGAGGCGGTCAAGGGATGAGAGGAACTCGGCCTCGTTCCTGATTTGGGTCACAGTGCGCCGTTTCGAGTTCTTGTTCAGAGCCCGCCACTTCTCGTACATTCGGAGAACCTTGTCCCTTGCGCGTTGGTCTTTCTGCGTAGGAATACGGGACCGCTCCTAGAATTCCTTGACTGCGGTCACTGTCTCAGCGGCTGCTTCCTTGATCGGCTTCTTGACGTCAAGGTGAAGGTGGAAAAAGTACTGAAGCGCCTGCTTTCCCGTAGGCAGCATGCTTCCTGTGATGCTGTGGTCCACGGTCCCCAGGAGATAGACTGCTGTTTTAGATCTTGTTGCCGAAGCCATCACGTCGTTTCAGAACTCACTGAAAAAGAGAATGAAACACTGTTAGTGTTGGCAAAACTCGTCCCAACCCATTTTCTACTTAGAATAACATGTTCTTTCGCCTGTATCAATATTTGGATAAACTCGTGTTACACCCTGTATAATACCTCATTTTAGTCTTCTGTACACCAGTGCGGAAGACTAAACCAACGACTCTGACCGTCCGTCTGTCTGTCTGTCTGTTATCATTTTTCAACTCAGAAACTACAGCAGCTATCGAAACAAAAACTGACATGATAACAGAACGCCATGAGTACTTTTCGACAAAAAGTATAAACTTTGACCTCGTTGAGGCAGTTCTAATTATTATTTTATTTCAAAAATATTTTACACACAATGTTTTTAGACGGAATAACACCAGAAATGCGCCCGTCCTGATAGAGATTCCCAAAAAATGAAAAACACCCCAAATAAGTGGCACCCTACTATACGCTGTACCTCAGAGGGTGGTGCGGAAATCAGCGTGCCTATTATTTACTATTTTATGAGCTCACTACGTACTATAGTCTAGAATGTCATCGTTTTTTTTCAAACTAGGTTAACTAGGTACATATCAAACCGGCTCCGGCGAAAATATCAACAAAACAATATTTTTGAGCACAAACTGATATACATTTATTTTTAAAGCTTGGTAGCAACCTCTAATTTTCTCTTTTTCAACCCAAAATTTCGCATACAATGCTTTCTTAGGAATATGAATAAAATAGGAGGGTGTCTCCCTGAAAATTGAAAAAAAAAAAATTTGACCCCTTTTTTGCATCACCCTAATATATATATATATATATATACCTTATGAACCTTATGTTGTTTCGTGTGTTGGTCTCTCTTCACACGGAGGTCAAGCTGGTGGCCCCGCCTCTAGGTCTGGCCTGGTGGAGGAGCGAGTTACTTTCTTGCACTCTCCACCATACATAGCCAGGCACACCCGGCTCATCTGGTACTGTCCTGAGCCAGGCATCCAGTCTTTTCTTGAAGACTTCAACTTTGACCCCCGTTACGTTTCTGAGGTCCTTAGGAAGCTGGTTGAAAAGTCTTGGCCCCCTGACAACCAAGCTATTTTCCTTCAGGGTTGAGGAGGTCCCTTGTCGTGCTTTTAATTTGGGAACACTACACATTCTGCCTTTCCTATTTTCCAGTGTTGTTTGAATGGTAATTGGGTTTAGTTTTAGGTTTGGTACCAGTTTTTCGATCATTTTCCATATGTAGATTATGATGTACCTCTCTCTCTTCTTTCCAGTGAGTACAGATTTAGTTTACGTAGTCTTTCCCAGTAGTTGAGTTCTTTGCAGCCATCAATCTTGGCTGTGAAATGCCTTTGCGTTTCTTCTAGTTTATTAGTTTCTTCCTTTTTATATGGGGACGTCAAAACTGAGCAGTATTCAAGTTTTTGTATAATCAGTGTTTTTAGCAGGGGAATCATTACTGTCCTGTCCCTTCTCTTGAACATTCTTAGAACCTGTCCGGCGACTCTTTTTGCTTTATTTATCGCTATCTGATTTTGTGTTTCGAATTTCGCATCATCTGTCATTATTATCCCGAGATCAATCACTTTCATGCTTCTCTGAATTTCCTGTCTATCTGGAGCATAATATGCAGTCTGTTTAAGTTCTTCTTTTCTACCATATCTCAAGAGCTGAAATTTCTCGGCGTTGAATGACATGTTGTTGTCTTCTGACCATTTGTATATTTTGTTCGTGTCCCTCTGCAAGGCCTCCACGTCATGTACATCGCTGATTTTTCTGCTGATCTTTGTATCGTCTGCAAAGGATGTTACTATACTATTGCTGTTTACTCCGCTGTCTATGTCTGTTAGCATGATAATGAACAGGAGTGGGGCCAGTACTGTCCCTTGTGGTACTGAGCTGCGTACTTCCGATTCTGATGATGATATACCTTGAATTTTGACGACCTGCAGATGATCACTAAGGAAGTTGTAGATCCATTTTCCCACTTTGCCTGTTATTCCCATGTCTTTAATTTTATGTCCTATTATACCATGGTCACATTTATCGAAAGCTTTAGCAAAATCTGTGTATATAACATCGTAGTTGTCATTGCCTTCCAATGCATCTAGGATATTGTTGTAGTGCTCTATTAGTTGTGATAGGCATGATCTACCTGATCGGAATCCATGCTGATTTTCGTTGAATCTTTCCCGTGTCTCCAGGAAGTCATAAATTTTCTCTTAACTATTCTTTCAAATACTTTGGTGAGGTGGGACGTCAATGACTGGTCTATAGTTCTTTGCTTGAGATCTGTCCCCTCCTTTATATATAGGGACAATGTTTGCTCTTTTCAAGATGCTCGGTATTTCCCCAGTGTCTAGGGATCTTCTCCATATCCAGTATAAAGGTGTAGCTATTTCATTTTTACAGTTTTTAATCAATAAGGCGTTCCAATTGTGGACCTGCAGCTGAATGTAGTTTCATTTGTTCTATAGCTCTCGCTACATCTTCTGGTGTAAACTCAAAGTCTGTTATATACTCTCCTTGCAATTCCTCTTCAAAGAATGCATTTATGTCAGGTATCGCTTTGTCACTTTTTGGGGTACTGAAAACTGATTCATATTGAGCTCTCAATGTATTGGATATTTCTTTTGGATCGTCGGTTAGTTCATTATTTCCCGTCCTTAAGGGCCCAATAGCAGCGCGCGTTTTTGTTTTCCTTTTTGCATAGCTATAGAAGTATTTTGGATTTTCTTTTATTGTTTCTACCGCCTTTTCCTCTTCCCTCTCTGTATGGTCCTTAATCAGGGCTTGTATTTCCCTATCGATACCCTCCAGTTTTTCTTTTATTATTTTCCTGCCATTATCTCTGCAGTTTCCTAACTTCGCCTCCACTCTCTCTCTTTTGCGGAATAGTCTTCTCTTTTGCCTTTCTAGCCAGCTCCTCTTTCCTTTTGGCTGTGATTTCGGAGCATATTTTTCTAAAATTCTCAGCGTTTTTTCCTCCAATGTTGTTAGCATTTCTTCCGTTGTTTTATTCTCAAAAATTGTTCTCCATTCTATTTGGGCCATGTGCAATCTGATTGCTTCCCAATTTATAGTCTTCGAGTTTAAGTTAAAGGCCCCGAATTTACTTCTTTCCACAATATGTGTATTGTCTTCTAATGCTGCCATCATATTTGTTGATATCTCGATTAAGTTGTGGTCTGAGATAATGGTTGGGGTTATTTTTATATCAGCAATCAAGTTCGTGTTATATATATATATATACACAGTAAACCCTCGATAAGTCGGACTATATAGGCTCTAGCCAGTCCAACTCATCACGAATTACCTTAATTACCCCTAAAGGAGGCATAAATACTCTCTAACCTTTTAAGTTTGATTAGTGAGAGTTTAATACAATGTTCGAAATAAACAAAATAAACATTAAAAAACAATAAAACTTTGTTTCACTTACCGCTGTTGGAATTATTTTGAGCATGAAACAAAAAATGTTATTGTTTACCTTTTCGTACAATACAGTATTAAAAAACACCACTTAGTAAAATAAAAATAATAATAGCACTTGACATAGGAAAAAAACACCTCTCAGTAAAATAAACAAAAATAATAGCACTTGACAGAGGACAGAGTCCGACTCATCCTGAAGTCGGACTCATCGAAGGTTTAGTGTGTGTATATACAGTATATATATGTGCGGCTCTCTCAGTGTATACGTTCTGAAGAAGTGGCTCCCTTAAAAAACTTAGTGAAAAATACTGATCTAAAGCTACCTTTCAAAACCCCAAAGAACTCTCATTTTTCTCAAAGTCTCCCATAAAGTCCAAGTTTTTTCCATCCAACTTTATAAGAAAAAGTTACATCTAAAGTATCCAAACCTGAAAACATTTTGAACATCTGTATCATATCTCTCCTCAGACAATGTCTCTCAAAAGTAAACACAGGTAGGTACCCAGTTCCTTTAATCTTTCCCTGTATTCCAATCTTCTTAGGTTAGGGATAAACTTGGTTGCCCTACACTACACACCAGTGGCATAGCAAGGAGCAGAAGGCTCCATGGCAAAATTTCACTGATGGGACCACTGCTGAGGGGTTTCTTGGTCTAATTAATCAAATATAATTGAGCAAGAAGGGTTAGATTTTTTAATGGGAAGAGAAAAATTCAGCTAGATGGAGTATGGTATCATACGGTATATATTTCAAAACATACAAAATCAGTATTAGCAAAAATAAACATAGAAGAGTTTGAGACAGGTTTACACAAAATTCATCAATATATTATTTAAAAAATATGCTGTGGATAGTCTCCTGTAACTGGAAAAATGTACAACAAAAACTATTTGTCCATTTGCTGGAAAGATAGTGGGCTCGGCCTTGTGTACTTATTTTTCTGGTTCTTGTCAAAATAACAAAACATGAAAGGCTTGCATGTTTATCTGGAGTGCTAGCATGTTCTTGAAACTGGTGCATTTGGCACAATAATTTAATGTTTACCAACTACTTGCTGGGGGTCCATGTTGGGAAAATATACAAATCTGCATTTTATTACACTATATAAATTTAGGCAGTGGATATTCATCGAGTACTCTCAGACAAATAACTCGGGTGATATTCATCCAGCACTCTCAGACAGATAAACTGTAGGTGCTATTCATCCACAAGTCATAGATTACACTAGGCAACAAAGATTTTGTTACAGAAGACCAAATAGGTGCTCCTAGCTAATTTCGGTATGCTGATTTCAAATCTATAATTAGATTTTTTCTATCACGTCTAGATTTTGTGTAAAATGCAAATCACTTTTAGTAAAATTTTCTACCACGTCCAGATTTTGGTTTTAATCGGCTTAATGCCAATAATATGAAACTTGCTTTTCAAAGTTAAAGCAATTTTTTTTGCCAACTATATACAAATTCGAACAATATACACCTAAGCCACAACGTAGAAACATAACAACAAAGATTAAACTTGCCTACAAGTGTTATTTTGACTAAGTTAGGAGACCAACAGAGGGACTGGGCACCACATATTTGCTGTGCACAGTGCAATGCAATGTTAATAGCTTGGATGAATGGTAAAAGAAAAGCTATGCCGTTCTCAGTCCCCATGGTTTGGCGTGAGCCGAAAAATCACTTCAATGATTGTTATTTTTGTTTGACAAAGATTGCTGGTTTCACAAAGAAAAACAAATCAAAGATCACGTACCCAAACTGCGAATCAGCAATGAAACCAGTACCACATGATGAAACAAATCCACCACCAGTTCCACCAGCAACGATAACAGACAGCAGTTCATCTGAAGATTCTGCTAGTGATATAGAAACAGGGAAAGATGGCATATATGTTCCAGATGCAAATATTTCCCCACATTTGTTAAGTCAAGCGGAGTTAAATGACTTAGTGCGCGATTTGGAATTACCAAAAGAAAAGGCAGAGTTGCTTGGTTCAAGACTTCAAGAATTTAATCTTCTCCAACCAAACACCAAAGTTTCCCATTTCCGCCATCGCCATTTGCAGTTTCATCATTTTACTTACAGGAAGAAAACGTTTGTTTCTGCCACGATATCAGTGGTCTGATGCAAGGGATTGGCTGTCGCTATGATTCAAAAGAATGGAGACTGTTCATTGACTCTAGTAAAGCTAGCCTTAAAGCTGTATTACTGCACAACGGCAATGAAAAACCTTCAATACCTGTAGCACATGCCACTGGCCTTAATGAGACATGAATCGATGAAACTGCTGCTAAGACTCATCAAATATAAGGACCACACATGGAATATTTGTGGCGACCTTAAAGTTCTATCATTACTTCTTGGGTTACAGTTGGGCTACACAAAGCATATGTGCTTTTGTGTCTATGGAACAGCAGAGATGACAAGAACCACTACAAAAAACATGATTGGCCATCTAGAACTGAACATCATGTTGGTAAATACAATGTGAAACACCCAGCACTTATTGACCCTCAGAAAGTACATCTTCCACCACTTCACATTAAACTTGGCCTTATGAAAAATTTCGTGAAGGGTATGGATCATCAAGGTAGTGGTTTCCAATATTTAAAGGATAAATTCAAAGGAATATTGACAGATGCTAAGCTAGAAGCTGGAGTTTTCACTGGACCACAGATCCGCAGTGTCATCCACGACTCATCGTTTCCATCTAACCTAAATGAGAATGAACTAGGAGCATGGACATCTTTCGTTGAAGTTGTCAAAAATTTTCTTGGAAACCACAAAGCTGAAAACCACCGTAAACTCGTAGAAAACATGTTTAAATCTTATGAAATAATGGGATGCAGAATGTCTTTGAAAATTCATTTTTTACATTCTCATCTTGACTTCTTCCCGGCCAACCTTGGGGCTGTAAGTGACGAGCATGGTGAGCGCTTCCACCAACAGATCTCAGTTATGGAAAACAGATACCAAGGTAATTTCAACCCAAATATGATGGGAGATTATTGTTGGTTCCTGCAGAAGGAGAGCTCGTCATCCTACAAGCGACAAAGGAAGAGGACACACCAAAGTTTCACTTAAGAACAGGAATTTGCCTTTCAGTAGTAACAACAAAATACTAACGCGCTTTGGGTGGATGGTTGGGCGCAGGGGTGGTAACTCCGCCAGCGGAATTCCGCTGTCTGTCTTAAGCCAGAATAAAGGAGGAAAGACATCCCTGTTCACTAATTATTTAAGTATGCTTAACATAAAACGTGGCACGGAAAAGTAGCTTAGACGGCTTTCGTAATAGAAGCGGGTGAGAAAAAAAATGAAAAATAGGGGTTTTCGGTTACACAAAATCTGGACGTGATAGAGAAATTTTGATATCAGATCTGAAATCAGCATCAGCGCTTTAGTAGGAATCAGTAGTTCACGTGTCTGTAACAAAAAAAAAGTTGAAATTTGTTGCCTAGTGTTATTCATCTATCACTCGCCTACCAGCACCTCTTGTTTGCTACACTTAGGAGGAGGGACTCAAGGAAATAAAATTATTACAAAACATGTATGGATATTTTCATCATCATCTAGGGATGAGATTTGTTAACACTAAACTAAAATATCATGACTTGACTTAACCAATCATCAAGAGCATACAGCTGACCTAACCAAGCATTCAATTTTCCTGTATATTTCAATTAATTTTAAGCAACTTTTACCTAATACTGTAATTATATGTTATATGTGCTATGTGCTATAGCATTAACAATTATTGAATGCCCAGCTAGGTCAACTGTGTACCCTTGATGATTGATTAAGTTGTAATGATATTTTTCTTTAGTTTTAATGAATCTCATCCCTAGACATTGATGAAATATCCATACCTGTTTCATAATAATTTTATTTTTTCCTTACATGACATCACATTTTATTTGAAAAACATGAAGCCACTCAAGCCTATCACTTGAGGTAATCCAAGTCATGAGCTATATTTTAATAATACAGTAATAATAAAATCTTGCAAAATGTCAAACTCAAGTCCACTAATTAATATACAATTATTTACTACCACCAAACTAGCCTACATAACTGAAGCCAAGAATATACACTATATACAATCTAGAGATGTGCCAATACCAAGATGTTGACCGATACCGATACTCTGATACTAACAAATGGCCGATACTATGCCGATACCAATACTTTTTGATTAATGCTTAATCTGTTAAATTATAAAAAAAAATATAGTTACACTACTTTTATTTTAGTATTAGAAATAGGGGAAGTTGGAGACAACTGTTATTGGATGAAATTAACAGTTCAAAAAAATTCACACACAGTCATACTGTTGAAATTGAAATAGAATATAGTTTTATGAACTTTTATCCAGTATCCACCTGTTTGTTTAGCTCAGGAGTCAGGACCCTGGGAGCGCAACTTCCCATACAATGCTGAGCTGAGGACAGTTTCCATGACCTCAACTACCAAGCGTGCCCTTGGGAATAATATTATTTCTTGACTAAGTTGACTTGTTAATCTGCATTGTGTGAATAATAAATAAAACACAAAAAGATAACATTTTCTTCCTTTAATCACAAAAAAACTAAAATTTTGAACAAATTGCAAAATGAAAAATTCCATTGTAAGGTATAAAAAAATAAAAAATAAATTTCCAGTAAATGATAAGATTAATAGAAATTAGAAAAAACTAAAATTTTGAACAAATTACAAAATGAAAAATTCCATTTAAGATACTAAGATATAAAAAAATAAAATTTCCAATTTTCCAGTAAATAATTATTATTAAGATTAATAGAAATTAGAAACATATGGATAATTAAACATTAAATATATTCTTAATATTCAAAATTGAAAATTCCTAAGTTGTAGTGAAGAAACATTAACATTTCACCTCTTTCTGCACTTAGACGATTCCTGTGTGGTGTAAATATTGCCCCCAGTGCTAAACAACCTCTCACTTTCAATTGATGAAAGGGGAGAAGACAGGTACTTATTTGTAAGATGGCTTAATGTTGGAAGCGTAACTGCATTCTGGGTCATTCCATGTCAACTCAGCCATAAAATGGCACTTTTTGCACTCACCCCTTTCAATTTTGCTCATACTTGGCACAATAGCAGATATACATGCCAAACTTAAATTCCCAAATTATTAGAGCTGACTGACCTTTGGTTACTGAGATACAAGGTCACAAAGTTGTGACATTTTGACCTTTTTTGCGTTAAATGACTATTTTCAAAACGGTGTAACTAAAATCCTATTAAAGCTAGAGCATTGACTTTGGTCTCATGTTAAAGCTCTTTAGTAGCCCCTTGTTTATTGTCTCTTGTTAAATATCTCTACTGTGAAAAATAAAAAAATCCCTTCAAAAGTTGACCTTTGACCTTGAATAAAAAAAAAATACCTTCTCCTAAAAAATTCAATTTTTTTACATTAATACCTTGAATCATGTACAACAAAATCCCAAGAAGCTGTAAGTGGCTGATAACGAGTTCAATGTATAAAAAATAAATGAAGTTGGCATCATTCTTCAATTTTAGATTTTTTTTGTCAGTTCATTTATTTAAAAGTTCTGTTCTGATATAGTGTCAGTGAAGACTTAGTTCAGCTTAACATTATTAGTTCAAAAACCTTTTTGTGACCTGTGCCAAAAGAAGTCTTTTAAAAGACAACCAGGGTTAAACCCCTCGACAGCCCCAAATCTACTGGAGTAGCGCTGATCCAAAGGCCCAACTAGTATATAAGTACTGTCAACTTTACAGAGTTGACTCCTGACTTCAAGTTAAAGTTAATTTATTTCTACTAAATACATGTATAAAAATTTATTTAATAATTCATTAATTGTTCATTGTTTTCTTTTCAGGATTTTCTGTGCGCTTTTGTGATTTCAGAGTACAAACATGGAACATTTAAAACTGAAACAGAAGTGTGCTGATCCTTTGCTGCGTCACAAAGGTCAGTGTCGAAAGAAGAGTTTGAGAATTGTACCACAGGAACTTGTAAATAAGTTTCCCGATCTGCACTTAACACTATATCACAGACTTTGTAAGCAGTGTAGAGAACATCTTGAGTCCTTGCCTGAGAAAGGAATAGGCACTTTGAATTCAGACATAAATGATGATTCTTCTTGTAGTAGTGAACCACCTGAAGATCTTGAGAAAATTGAAAATGTTGACAATAGTGATGCATCAACTTCAGAGCAAAACCATGAGATGTGTACTTTGAATGCTTCTTTTGTTTCAATTGGTGAATCGCCCATAAAAAAGAGAAAGCTTGTAGAGCAAAAGTCATATGGAGCTAAAAAACTAAGCAAGGTGACAGAGACAGTTAAGAAGAGAATGGAAACAGTTGCAGGAAAAGAGATTTCTGACTCACAATTTAAGGAGCCATCTGGAGATGTAGACTGTTTAGAAAATAAATCAACTCAAGGAAAAATTCAAAAATGAAAATACTAAAAGAAGTGATAAAATAAAAATCCTCACTGTATTGCCCAAAAGTTGGAGCATTAGGAAAATTGCTTCAGAATTTAACACAACAAGGCATACAGCATCTATTGCTAAAAAAATAGTTGAAGAAAAAGGTGTCCTTTCAGACCCAAATCCAAAGGGTGGGAAAAGAATTAAACAGGATACTGTTGACGCTATTAAAGCATTTTATCTTTCAGAAGACATCAGTAGAACAATGCCAGGAAAGAAAGACTATTGTAGTATCATTGACAATGAAAGAGGAAGGATACATTTGCAAAAGCATCTTTTACTTTGCAATTTAAAAGAAGCCTATCATATTTTCAAAGAAAGAAATCCTTTGGTTAAGGTGGGATTCAGTAAATTTGCAGAATTGCATCCAAAGCAGTGTGTTATTGCTGGAGCAACAGGAACTCACTCAGTATGTGTCTGTACAATTCATCAGAATGCCAAACTTATGTTTGTAGGAGCTGAATTAGAAAAACTAACTGCAAATGATGACACACCTATTAACCAATCAAATCTTCGCATCGCGGAAAACGACGCTTCGTTCGTTCCATAGATCTTCGCATCGCTGTAAGAGACGCTTAACGTCATTAATACGTAATTCACATATTATGTTATCATTGGTTAATTTTCAATATGTGGGCGGTTCTTCGACCATTTCTGACCAATTGTAAGTAAAAATTAGTCAGCTGAGATTAGAAAATTGTAAGAAAACTGACCTCTAATTGGTTCAGGGTCGTACAGTCCCAGATCCTAAGCAAAGTGACCGCTAATTGGTCTCGCGTCTCGCTGCTCTCGCAGTCTGTTTCAGTTCAGCTTGCTCGTTTTTCACGTTACGCTGTGTATTTGTTTGTGGGTATTGATTTTATTTCTTTATATACAATAATATACAATAATGTCTCTGCTGGAAGTGAAAGTGATAGCGACATCGTGAGTGATGTTTCAAGTGATTCGAGTGGCGAGTTTAGTGAGAGTGATGGTGAACCCGAAAGTATTAGTATTCCCAGTTTATGGATTCATGTTTACCCTCCTGAAAGTGAGGCAGACGGGACCAAATTCACATTTCGTCCAAGAAATGTAGGCCCTCATAATGCCCCGCCTCGAAATGCAGAGCCTATTCAATATGCAAATCTGTTTCTAAGTGACTCGCTATTGACTCATATTGTTAGAGAAACAAACAGGTATGCAACCCTTAGAATTTCCCAAAAAGACTTTAGTACAATTCCCATTCTACTTTCGCTCATTGGAAAAACATTGACTTAGAGATGTTGAAAAAGTATTTCGGACTGTGTTTCTGTATGGGACTCCACCAAAGAAAAAACATTCGTGATTACTGGGATACGAGACAACTTCTCAAAAGTTCATTTGGAGAAGTAATGAGTAAACGGCAGTTTATGCTGATAAATGGATTTCTACATCTCTCCAATACAGCGAATCAACGACGGCGCGGGGAGAAGGATTTGATCCTTGGTTCAAGGTTCGAACACTACTCGACCATTGCAACAGAGTCTTCAAAGCATATTACGTACCAAATCGGACATTATCTTTAGATGAAAGTATGATAGACATGAAGAACAGAACGTCGTACATACAGTATATGCCAAATAAACGGCACGCGCGTTAGGGTATAAAAAAGTTTGAACTGTGTGAAGCCAATACTGGATATGTGTATCATGTTGACCTTTACTGTGGAAAAGACTTTTTTGCCTCCGGTTCTGCGAAAGGTTTAGCGCATGAAGTTGTAATGCATGCCATGAAAGAAAGTAAGCTGCTCCACAAAGGATACCACCTTGTAACAGACAATTTTTACACCAAAGTGCCACTGGCTGAAGAGCTACTCAGTAATGAAACCTCCCTAACTGGCACAATTAGAATTACTTCAAAGCATCTTCCAAACAGACTGAAACAGGCAAGACTCCAAGCTGGGGAAACACTCTACTTTAGAAAAGGCCAAGTGCTCCTTGTAGGCTTCAAAGAAAAGCCAACCAGGAAGATTGTCTACCTTCTATCAACATTTGGACATGCAGAAAATATAAATGTTCGAAACAGGCGTGGTCAAGAACACGTAAAGCCAAAAATTATTTCTGATTACAACGTCGGCATGGGTGGAGTCGATCTTAGTGATAAGAAAATTTTTCAGTATGCAAGTCAAAGAACAACTAGACGGTACTGGAAGAAAATTCTTATGAACTTGTTTGATATGGCACTCGTCAATGCTTAAATCATCTACTGCCAGAATACTGACAAGCCGCTGGCAAGATCAGACTTCATATACTCCATCGTAGAAGCACTTGTCTACCCAAGAACACACCATGCCCCAGCATCGATGCTTCATCTTCCCTCAACTTCATTCGGCATCAGCTTCAGAGCACACATACACCAAACTTCCTGGCACACAACTACGAAAATGTGTTATTTGTAGTCGAAGATCCCGTCACCACTGCCCAGGATGTAATGTTGGTGTTCATGAAGAATGCTGGGCAAAACTCGAGCACTACTGGAGAGATCTAAGTCTCAAAAGAAAGAGGAGTAATTCACCCGATCCCGCTTAGCGAGACTAGAAAAAATAAAAATAAGGTATGCTATTTATTTATATAAATATCTATTTTATAAATGTATTTTATAAATTTTATAAATGTACAAGAGTACCTACTGTTATTTATGTTATTTTGTTATTTATTTATTTATTTTATTCATCTTATTATCTTATTTTATCTACTTTATAGAACGAGGAGTAATTCATCCGATCCACTGCCCGAGACTAGAAAAAATAAAAATAGGTATGCTATTTATTTATATAATAATATCTATTTTATAAATGTATTTTATAAATTTTATAAATGTACAAGAGTACCTACTGTTATTTATGTTATTTATGTTATTTATCTTACTTATCTTACCTTATTTATCTACTTTATAAATATATACAAGGTACCGTATCAATATTGCGAATGGCCTAATGGTGAGTCATCTCTGAAACCATCCATTTATTGAATATTTGGGCAGTGAAACTCGTTTTCTTTTCAGATACGCAAGTTACCCATGAAATTTGGAGCTAAAGGACGTAAAGAAAACAATTTTTAATGGGGAACTACACTGGTTAAGAGGCCTTCAAAACTTAAAACTCTGTTCACTTTTTTTTTTTTCCCAACTTCAACGCATTACTTTGGTCTTATATAATTATTTTAGGAGAATTTAATAAACATAATATTGAAGTACATTTCTTTCTCATTAAAATGATGCATAATAATATATATCTAGCAAGAACAATCCGATCATTGCAAAAAAAAACTGGAAAGGTATGCAATTCCAGGAATTTCCAGGAATATTTATGCATCGTTTGAATAAGCCTTGCTCGGTTAAGAATGTACGTCATTGTGTTGCCTTTATGGAATGCAATCCTGCCCATGACTCCAGATTTGAAAAAATTTACTGGAGCACAGCTCTGAATTTACTTTTTTTCCCCTTACACCACTAGATAGGTTAATGATAGTAAACTCTTGAATTGACGACATACCAATTACAAATTGTTTTAGCTAAACATAATAATACAATAATGTACAGTTTATAACTCACCTTAAGTTTATTTATTCATTGCAGCAGCAACAGTGGACGATGTTAGACCTTGCATGTAGGCATTTGTTGTGAATTTACCGCCATGTATGCTTGGCCACTGTCCCACTGATCAATGGCTTTCTGTGTGATCATTACAGCAGATCTAGTGCCTGGAGCTGGACCCTCCTTCACAATTCTGCACAGCTTAGTCAAATGAGATGGCTTAATGGATCCTTTGTGTTCAACAATGTAACCAAGAATGGAGAATGTCCCTTCAGCTGGTGCTTCACTCCAGGCAGTTGATCCATCTTTATCAAAATGCTTTAATCTCTCTGTGATTCCTTTCCACAGCTGTTCTATATATTCTGTCAGCCAATTTATCACTGAGTCTTTTGTAAAACTACTTTCAGATCTGGTTCTGGATGGTCTAGCAACTTCAGCAACCTGGTAGTAATCAGAACGTTTCTTGATGTATTTGTAAACTTCATTTAGGATGTAATCCTCAGCTGTTAGTTCCTTTTGCTGCCCTGTGGTATCGTGCTTAAATTCAGAAACTACATCATTTGCATTTCTTCCATTAGCTAATTTGGAAATTGTTTCCATCACTCTTAACATAACAGTTTTCCCTCCTTCTTTATAAAATATATTTTCTACAAATTCTGCACTAACTGTGGTTTTTTGAGCTACTTGCAACATAATCTTTGTTACATAGGAAATCAATACATAGAACTTGGCACTAATTTCTTTCTCTTGTGGATGATCAAAAACACACAATTTTCCACAAATCTGTCAAATTGATCAAATTCGTAATTAACCATGCGAGTATCAGATTTGAGTTTTGGTCTCTTAAAACCAATGATATTGTCAAGAACCATATTGGTATAGTCAAGGCCTGATCTCAGATTTGAAGAGTGATTCTGAATAAAGTCTAAAAGCTCACTTAGTTTACAAATTTTCTTCAATGCATCAACGTGGGCTCTGTTCACAAGATGCATTAAGTCCCATCGAAATTTGAAATTTTCTCCAACAACTTTTTCATTTCATTTTTAAATGGCTCGTTGTCCTTACAAAAAGCCCCACCTCCAACCATTCCAGATACCTTGGATTTAATTGCTTCTTCAGATAGTTTCAAGTGATTAGGAGACTTCAACACATCAAAAATTTCATTGGCCAAATAAACTCCTGATTTGCTGCGTACTAAATTTATCCCAGCAAGTTTTACAGTCTTATCTTCTTCACTCATAACTAATACAACTAGCATGCTTAATCCCAAAATTGTTCCAATGTCAGCTGTTATTGTTACTGAAGTTTGTTCTAAGAACCACTTTACAGTTTGTTCTTTAAGTTGATTATCTAATAGCTCACAAATTGTCTCGCGTGCATGTGTGCTATGATTCAAATTTCCAACCTCACAACCTGACCTATGTAATACAGCTAGAAGTACTGGATATAGAGCCCATGCAGTGTTTGTTTTCATTATGTAGTATAAGATGTTGCCACATAAGTCTTCTATGCGTTTAGTAGTGTTCCGAGAAGATGTTTTCATCACTTCATAAACAGCAGCTCTTTGATGATGCTGAAGTTTAATTAATGTTTCTTCAGGTGGGTTTTCAGATTTCTAAACCCTCTCTCTTGATTTTCTCCTTGTTTGCATACATAGGTTAAATCTTTAACATTGAAGTAACCTTTTATGTTAGAATGTTTGTCTGAAGCACATGCTTTGGGGTCTGTGCAAGCTATGCAATATAATGTAAATTTTATCATCAGAAGCATCATCAATATCTTCTTGATTATCATCATCTTCATCCTCAACAGCCATATCTACATCAGCATATTAGTGTCACTATTTGCAATGTTTTCCATTATATCACTTGGTACTGAAAATGAATCATCAGCATGCCCTAGATCCTTCTTTTCCACCAATTTGAATGTAGATTTGATCAAATCATTGTTCAGGATTTCTTGTATTGATTTACACTTGCTTAAATGGGCTATGGAAATGTCAAATTTGTTGCTTTTTTGCTTTATTAGATTTGGATGCAACACTTGAACTTGAAGGCATATTTTGACTCTTCTCTTTATTAACCACAACAGCTTGGTGAGTTTCTTTTCTTAGGCGCAAAATTGCATTCAATGTCTTCTGGATTTGGGAATTTTCAAATTCCTCTAAAGCAGTTTTGTTAGTCTGATGCGCAGATTCCTCACTTACCTTTTGTTTCTTAGGTGGAGGAGAAGCACTTTCTTCAGTCTGTGAAACATCTAGTGAAAAAGTTTCATTTTCTAGATTAGCAGTTGAAGAAGTTGGTTCATTTTTCTGAGGTCTAGCACTAGCACATTTTGTGAACAAACTAAATGACTGCTTTGCCGTATCTCTTTGCTGCACTTCATCCTGGTATTTCTTTACTGCAATATCTAAGCTGTGGGCCCAAACTCTGGACCTCTTGTATTGTACAATATTTTTTTTGGAATTAAAATGTTCCTCCCAGTTTTGCTTCTTTGAATATTTGTTCTTGCATTGACCACAAAAGTAACCCCTTTTAACACCCTCACTTTTCTCTCTAACTTCATCAATATTAGGATCCATTATTGATTATTGACTACCTGAAAAAATACAAAATAAGTAAAAGTTAGTAAATATAGTATGGTAAAAGTGAGTAAAAGTAAGTAAATATAGTACATGAAAGTAAGTAAAGTAAGTGCTTTAACTTAGTAAAAGTAAGGAAGAGTAAGTTAAAGTAAGTAAAAGTAAGTTTAAACTTAACTAAACTTTTCAATTCTAGAGTCATGGTGGATTACTTAAAACCGCACAAGTAATTATCTGGCCAATTTATCAAACCTGGCCGAGATCAATGGAACATAGTCCAATCCTGATAATTTTATATTAAAAAAATATACATTTTAATAAATTTTAATTATCAAAACATTGAAGCTTAACAAAAATAAAAATAATTGTTAAATATGGAATTACCAACTAAACTTAAAATAACTAAATTTGTAATTTAAAAAAATTGGTTTGTACAAGAACGTATACGCAAAAAAATTGCATAACGTCTAGCGGATGAACAAAACCCAAACCCAAATTTACTTTTTCTCATGGTCAAATTTACTGGAGCAATGCTCCCAGGAATCTGGAGTCATGATCCTGCCTCACAGAAATGCTGCCTCAGACAATGTGAACAATGTGGAGATCCATCAGATTTAAAAAACAGACTACTGGACATATTTACAAACAACTTCATTGATATCATAAATTTTAAAAAGTGGACCAATACAGATCGGTCAAATCTTGAATCAGTAGAACTGAATACAGATGACTATATTGACCAATTCACCAACTGAAAGAATACCAGATACATGACTTCAAGACAAAGATGCAAGCAACTTATTACCGTGAAACAAAAATGTCTTTGAAAGATGGTGAGGTCCTTGCTGTGTGTGATTTTGCTGGAAATTATTTCTTTATTCTTTAAGATGAGGTTCAGAGCTTTCACTGGAACAATGAGATGGCTACTCTACATCCATTTGTTATTTACTATAAAAAGGAAGATGAGATTGCTCACCTTAGCTTTGTTATTATTTCAGAGTGTAACATCCATAACACAGTTGCTGTACATTTGTTTCAAAAGCATCTGATAAAATTCCTAAAAGATAATATCTCATCCATCGGTTCCATCCACAAAATAATTTACTTTTCAGATGGGTGTGCAGGACAGTATAAGAACTGCAAAACTTTTTGAATCTTTGCCATCACAGAGATGATTTTGGAATTGAGGCAGAATGGAATTTTTTTGCAACAAGTCATGGAAAGGGACCCTGTGATGGTGTTGGAGGCACAGTTAAGAGATTAGCTGCAAAAGCTAGTCTACAACGACCTTATGATGAACAGATCCTTACTGCAGAACAGTTATATACATTTGCAAGTGAAAATATTGTAAATATAAAATGTCATTTTTCAACCAATAAAGAGCATGAAGAGGAAAGCCAACTTCTCCAAGAAAGACACTCAACTGCAAGGACTATTGCTGGTACACAGAAATTACACCATTTACAGCCAGTTTCATTGACTTCTCTTAAGGTTAAACATTATTCATTATCAGATTATTCAAATATTGAGAAAGTTACTGAAAGGAAGAAGTTGTGACTGAGGAGAAAATACATGGTTTTGTTACTGCTGCATATGATGGCCATTGGTGGGTGGCATATGTGCTGGAAAAGATACCAGAGAATAGAGAAGTAAAAGTCACATTCCTTCATCCTCATGGCCCAAACCCATCATTTGTGTATCCTGGTCAACCAGATGAATTAATCTTACCATATTCAGATATTCTAACACAAGTTGAGGCATCTACTACTAATGGACGAACATACAGGATTTGCAAAGAAGTTACTTTGAAGGCATCCAAAGCTTTGGCAGATCTATAGCACAGAAAGGTAAGAATTCAAAATTAAAATGGTCATGTAACTATATATACACTGCATACATTTTAAGTTGTGATAAATGGAAATCAATGAGCACTATACCTATACATATTGTATGTACATTTTAATATGTTACTTGTATTTGTTAATTAGGCAGCTATCTAGGTATACATAAAAAATTGTTTTCTCTTCTAGAAATCACAATAAATTGGGTGGCCCACAAGAATCTTGTCAACTACTGAAAACCATCACATACATGCACAACATACATGTGAGGTGGGTAAAGAACAAATATTTAAAAATAAGCATTTGCTTGTTTGTAGAAGGCTGCAGATAGTATGTAGATATGGGTTGTATTTGTAAGAGATTGAGCTGACCTTAGACAAAAATGGTTACTGACATACAAGGTCACAAAGTCATGACTTTTTGACAATTTTTGTATAAAATGACTTTTTTCAAAATGTTGCTTGAATTCATTATTTTTTATACATTGAACTAGTTATCAGCCACTTACAGCTTCTTGGGATTTTGTTGTACATGACTCAAGGTATTAATGTAAAAAATTGAATTTTTTAGGAGAAGGTTTTTTTTTATTCAAGGTCAAAGGTCAACTTTTGAAGGGATTTTTTTATTTTTCACAGTAGAGATATTTAACAAGAGACAATAAACAGGGGCTACTAAAGAGCTTTAAAATGAGACCAAAATCAATGCTCTAGCTTTAATAGTTTTTTAGTTACACCGTTTTGAAAATAGTCATTTAACGCAAAAAAGGTCAAAATGTCACAACTTTGTGACCTTGTATCTCAGTAACCAAAGGTCAGTCAGCTCTAATAATTTGGGAATTTAAGTTTGGCATGTATATCTGCTATTGTGCCAAGTATGAGCAAAATTGAAAGGGGTGTGTGTTTTAGGTGGCTGACTTGACATGGAATGACCCTTCTGTTTCCACCACTTTAAAGGGTCTCTATCCCATGATTGTAATTCCAACATTTGATACTTGGTCATTTCATCTTTAATCAGAAATGTTATTGTGCAGTGCTTCTTATTCTTAGATGAACTTCCTGGAGTTGATTTTTTTGTTCCACTTCAATCACTATCATCACGGTCCTCTTGAACCAATTGGTCCATGCACTTGTCGAAGTCAAATTCACTGAACTCATCACTTATAATGTTGTCAGAAGCACTCGCAGTCTCTTGCATATCTTCTTCACTCATAGTACTTGTATGTCCACTTTCTTTCTCTTGAACAGCTTTGCTCCTTTTCTTGACGCTATCTATCATTGCTCTCTTCAGGTTGCTTTCTTGCATTTTGGAATCTTCACTAAATTTATTTTGGAACAAGGAAGTCTTATATATGGGGTCTAGGTATGTGGCTAGTATTAGATTGTAATCATCCAGATAGCATTCAAAGCGACTCTTCATTGATGCGTTAATAGCCGAAAGAGTATGTCTAAGTCCAAAGAATCTGATGTCAGTTGATGCTTTTGCCATGAAGACTTTTAGAAACTTTATTTGAGGTATTATTTCTGAGATAGTAGCAGACCTTTCAGTGAGTGAGCTAGGGTGGCAATAAAAAATGAAGTCGCAAAATTTAAAATGTGCGGGTGCTCATTTTATTCGGTTTATTGAAAAAACAAATTCTGCCAAATTTCAAGTTCCTAATCTTATTTTAAGTGGTGGTACAAGACACAAAGAACTTTGTGCTCTAGGCTATTGGAAACGAGTGTTCGAGTGAGCTTCAAAGTTATACAAAACAAAAAACTGAAAAGAATGATTCTGATAAGACTCAAACAACCTCAAATAGGACTGCAATAGCTTGTAGTGATCTGATAGATTACAATTATGCCTAATTTTTCTGGCTTCGAATGAATGTGGATTTATTGGCATCAGGGAACATCTTCCGGTGCTGCTCCACAACCTGAAGAACATATTGTTGTTGATCCTCCTGTGTGGTCAGCACAGCGTTAAAATCTTTCATTAGGGCAACTCCTCTTTCTGCGGGATCATTGACAACACTGATGGCAGAGACGCGCTGTTTCGCTTGTTGAAAATCTTCATCTTCCCACTGCTCCGGATCCTTGGAGATGAAGGATGTGGGAAGCTGGAGCAGGTGGAAGAAGGCCAATGTGTTCTTCGTGACAAAGGCTGCCAAAGAAAGATGTTCAGCATCTCCCACATCAATTGTCACACGAGGCGAAGGACTTCCTTTCTTCATTTTTGAGCGCCTCAACCATGCCTCTTTCACCGCGCTGCTGAGATATTCATCAAAAAAGGCCAAAGCGACCAACTTTTCACTTAAGTACCAAAGATGGCTAGTGATCCCTTTCAAAGCGGCCTCTGCCACGCGTCGGTTAACTTGTCTGTACTGCACCAGCTTTTGTATCAGCTCCAAGTCCAACTGCGGAGCATATCTGGCTACCAGGGCATTGAACCAAACTTTAACGTAAATCTCTGCAACAAAGAGGCAGAAGTCAGTAACACCCTGGAGCTCCTGGTCCGTGAGTTTCCCCAAGTTCCGCAACTGGTGACGGTACAAGAAGATCTTAAATGCATAGATGCATTTTGCCATCCACCGTGCCCTGTGGAGGGCACCCGGAGTTTGAATATGATTTCCCCGTGGTAGATTTATTCCAAGAAATAGCAATATGAGTTCCAGGAATTCACAGTGATCATCGCGAGGCTGCTGAGATCTCAACTGTTCGTGCACAAACTCTGCAACTTTCTCCTTGAATGCGTGCATCCGATCTGCCACCTCACGGTCTCCCTCAGCAGAAAGAAACGAATCCTTTACAATCTTTGGCCACACCTCCACCAATCTTTGGTCCCGAAGAGCATGCTACTAAGGCTTCAAAACTTTTTTGAGAACTATTTCCACGATGTGGTGATGACAAGCAAGATTGAGAAGTTTCTTCCCGAGCTTCTGCTCGAGGAATTGACAAGCGCCGTTCAAGCGACCGGTGTTACATGATGTCGTGTCAAAAGACATGGCTACGATCCCGGGAGATAACTGCCAGTCTTCTAGCATGTCATGCACTGCTGTTGCCTGCGCCAGACCTGTTGATGATGGCAGCTTTGGTACCCCCAACAGCTTCATCACACCTTCTCCTGAAACCAGGACTGGAAGGCGATTGACCTTCTCTTTGTTTGTAAGGTTTGGAAGGAGCTTGCCATCCCAATGAACTGTTAATGGTACCATGGGGAAAAAGGACCTTCTCAGCTCGTCCGCGATGTCTTGGCGGAATTTCATTCGAGCTAGTCGGATTCTCTCTCGATTCAATGCGTAGTGCTCCATACTTTGTCCAGCAGCTGCTAAGGTATTGGCCACAACATGGACTGCCCGGCAATTGGATATCTTTGTGCAGTCCAACGCTTGCACCAGTTCTTGAGTAACAATCTGATTTAACCCTCTTGATCTTTTCCTCTTGGGAGTGGCAGATGACGCGCCTCCTATTGCTCCGACATTCACCTCATCTTCCTTGTCAGTAGCCTCGTTTGTAGAACTGATGCTCGACTCCAAAACCGACCTGTCCATCTTCTGGAGTTCATTCAGGTTTCTTCGTTTCCTTTTCTCTTGCTCACGCGTCATTTTGTTCTCCTCTTGTCTAATATACTTCTGATCAACAAGTCCTATAGTTCCTCGATGACCAGGCTCACGCTGCGCAAGAAGAAACTGCTTGTCTTCTTTATTTTTGATGATTTTGAGCGCATCACTGTGAGCGCAATCGAACAGGCCTTTCAGACCTTCTAGAAAGACCTTCTCCTTGTCCATCTGGGTTTTGGTACGCCTCGCTCGTAATTTCTTTAAGCTTCTCCACTCAGAATGGAGGTTCTCCAGCTTGTCTTGTGCCTGGTGCGTAGCTTGAGTCGGAAGACTTGCATTCTTCCACATCTGTTCGACCTCTGTCATCACCAGTCAGCTACTTTCTCTGACAGGGCGAGACTCGGACAGGTGAAAGAACAAGAATCGTTCCAGGACCTGCCACTTGGATGGCAATTTGGCTCCTGTAAGGGCATATGAGTTGGGAGAAGTCTCCAGTAGCCATAAAACATCATTCTTTCTTAGAGTAGTCGCCATTTTTCATCTACCTGCAAAGTATACAAAATAGAGAATTAGTAAGTGACAATGGTGGAAACTTTGTTACTCTTGTACCACCCCCTAATGTTTATCAAAAGTCCTAAAAATTTGCCTGAGTGATTTTCTTCAGGAACTGCACCAAACGCACCACCACACTCACTCCTCCAGGCAACTTGGATTTTTACCCCTATTGGCTATTGCCACCCTACGGCTTTCACTCAACCAATAGTAATTTTGTGAAATTTTTTCAGCAGCGTAGTAAACTTCCCAATCAAAGTCCACTTGTTGGCATCAAATACAGGGAGGTTGGGAGTATCAAGGCAGTAGTTGGCAATTGCAGTTTTTTGCTCAAACATACGTTCAATCATGAAATAGGTGCTGTTCCACTGAGTTGGAACATCCTGTATCAGTTTGTGTTCAGGCAAGTCATGCTGTTTCTGTAGCGCAGCTAGTTTGTTGTATGCAAGTGCTGAATGGCTGAAATGTCCAACTATTTGCTTGCAACTTGCGATCATATCCTTAACTATTCGTTGTTCAAAAATACTCTCATGAACCACGAGAGACTAGCATAGCCTGTGTCTTGAATACCTCAGACAATATTAGCTCCATTATCCCGCACAAAAATGTGAATCTTGTAGGATGGTATTTTAAATTCCTGAACAACACTTTCGATCACCTCAGTAATATGAGAATAAAAACCCACTCTAATAGACAGAGTTTATTTCCACGACAGTTTCGACGCCCACTGGCATCCTCCTCGGGTGGATACAGAAACACAAATGAAACAAAACAAGAGGGAAAAACAGTTCAGGGATCGACCGTTAAGAAATTCGCACCTAGGTTAGATTCCATTCTCTCGAGACAGGAGGGGCATTTTCATTAAGTACATTCGCACAAATTTTTTAAAAACTATCTTCCTGTTCTAAACATACAGATTCTATTATTTTTACATAATTATTACATTTATAATTAAATTTATTACATTTAATATTGCATAATATTAATTACAGAAATTATAAATTTATTATTACATTGGTTATTACATTGTTGTTTATTATACAGAAATTATAAACCGAAAAACGAATGAAAAAAGGCGATTAGGAAATAATCCAGAGACCATTGAGAAATTCGCACCTAGGTTAGATATCGTTCTCTCGAAACCAGAAGGGCATTTTATTACAGGGTCAGCTTATAACTACATTTCCACAAATTAAAAATATCTTCTTGTTCTATACATACAGATCCTAATGTTTTGACATAATTACTGCATATATTTATTTCCACATTAATTACTTCCATTATTACATTTACTAAAAGCTAGTAAGGAAACATTCCAATCCAGAGACACACACTTAGGTTCGAACACGTTCCCACGACTCCGTAAGGGATTTATTGACCAAGAATCTCATTAAAGGGTCTAACTTATAAGTACCTTCGCACAAATTAAAATTATCTACTTTTTCTATACACACAGATTCTATTATTTTTCTTTTGACATAATTATTACATTTATAAAGTACCTTACTTGATTCCCAATCTATAGCATGTTATTTTGGCTAGCGTGATAAAAAATGGCATTATTAGTATTACAACTTCTGAAGGCATATTTGTGTTCTTTGATACGGGTTTCAATATTTCTTCCAGTTTCTCCCACGTATACTAATCACAACTTTTACAGGGAATGCTGTAGACACAGGCTTGTTCCTCTTTTGCAACGTTATTCCTAACCAATTTACTTTTCACGGTAGACGAATATTTGAATGCCAAAGCAAACTTAAATTCTTTCGCTAGCCAAAATAATCATGCTATAGATTGGGAATCAAGTAAGGTACTTTATAAATGTAATAATTATGTCAAAAGAAAAATAATAGAATCTGTGTGTATAGAAAAAGTAGATAATTTTAATTTGTGCGAAGGTACTTATAAGTTAGACCCTTTAATGAGATTCTTGGTCAATAAATCCCTTACGGAGTCGTGGGAACGTGTTCAAACCTAAGTGTGTGTCTCTGGATTGGAATGTTTCCTTACTAGCTTTTAGTAAATGTAATAATGGAAGTAATTAATGTGGAAATAAATATATGCAGTAATTATGTCAAAACATTAGGATCTGTATGTATAGAACAAGAAGATATTTTTAATTTGTGGAAATGTAGTTATAAGCTGACCCTGTAATAAAATGCCCTTCTGGTTTCGAGAGAACGATATCTAACCTAGGTGCGAATTTCTCAATGGTCTCTGGATTATTTCCTAATCGCCTTTTTTTCATTCGTTTTTCGGTTTATAATTTCTGTATAATAAACAACAATGTAATAACCAATGTAATAATAAATTTATAATTTCTGTAATTAATAATTATGCAATATTAAATGTAATAAATTTAATTATAAATGTAATAATTATGTAAAAATAATAGAATCTGTATGTTTAGAACAGGAAGATAGTTTTTAAAAAATTTGTGCGAATGTACTTAATGAAAATGCCCCTCCTGTCTCGAGAGAATGGAATCTAACCTAGGTGCGAATTTCTTAACGGTCGATCCCTGAACTGTTTTTCCCTCTTGTTTTGTTTCATTTGTGTTTCTGTATCCACCCGAGGAGGATGCCAGTGGGCGTCGAAACTGTCGTGGAAATAAACTCTGTCTATTAGAGGGGGTTTTTATTCTCATATTTTGACCTTCACGTAAAAAAGTGAAGTTTTTTGCATTCACCTCAGTAATGTTTGAAGCAGTATGGGATCCTGGAAAAGGTGCAACTCTAAGTACAACAGTTTTTTGCTCAAAATTGATGTCAATACAATGTGCTGTTAGGCTAATAAAAGCCATAGCTGAGCTGCTTGTCCAAATGTCAGTAGTAAAACTGATGTTCTCTGCTTCTTCCAATGCAGTCCTGACCTTATCCAGTACTTGTGTGTGAATATCGGGAGCAATTTTTGTAGAGAAATACTTTCTTCCCAGCAACTCATAATTAGGTTTTAGCTTCTTCATTAGTCTTTCAAATCCAAACGTCTTCAACAATAGAGTATGGTTGGCAGTCACCAGCAATTATTTCTCCAATGGCTTTGTGAATGGTTTGTGACTGGGGATTGTTGATGTCCCAAATTTGCTTCTGAACATAAGTTCCATCCAGAGTTATTTGAATTTCATTTGTAAAACTTCTTGTTGATGCGGCAGTATTCTTTTTTTGCAGGTTTGTTGAAATATCCCTCCAGTTTCCTTTTGTTCCGTAGCCTCTCTTCTTCTTTAACTTGAGCTTCTTTATTTAATTCTTCATTCTTCTCCTTGTGCTTGCTTTGCAGGTGTTTTTTAAGATTTGTTGTATTAAAGATTTCCCCTCTTCCTCCATGTGACAATAATTTCTTGCATTCTTTGCAGACTACTTTAGACTCATCATTTTCATCTATGTCAAAATACTTCCAGATGAGAGAGGATGTACTTCTTTGACTAGTAGAAGCCATGATAATGAAGCAGAATGCAAGATTTATTAGCCTCAGCACATTTGTCACTGCGCATAAGATGATGTGTGACAGCGACAAAAACACAACCGCACTCTGTGGCTGATGCAGTCAAACTAATACGCAGCATGAGACAGCTCCACTTTCCCATCGCCTAACACTCCTCCCCTTCCCCCGAACCCCCTAGTGAGCATTGGTCAATTTAGCAGTGTAGTGTATTGTATCATAGCTCTATGAAAGAATACGTAAGCACACAAGTAATAAAAGTTATAAAACCGTATTTTAATATCCCCATTATTATAGGAAATTATAAATACTACATATGCGAACATTGCAATTTTTAGATTTGAGATAGCCTGATAGGTGACACGGACACCATTGGTGAAACACTTCTCATTTTAATTCGCTAATTTATAATTGTTGGGAATTCACAGTGTGGCATCATTTTCAGCTGACTATATTTATCATTATTTACCATATTTATCTCATAAGAAGCCGTTTTATATATAATAATACTGTATTATACTGGTTTGAAACATAAATTGGCCAAAATTTCAATAATGGTCTATGAAATGACCGTCAGAACTTTGCTTCATGCGAGTTACAGAGGCACTTGAGACCAAGTTTGGCAGGCTAAAATGAACCTTATTTATTATGGTATAAGGTCCAAATTTGTGTGCTACATAGAACTCGTCTCTTTTTCAGTTGAAGGTGAAATAAGAGCGATATTTGCAAGATTATGGTATGGATTGGGAAAGCTGGTGTTAGGGTAGGAGTACTGTTAATGTAGGAGCACTATAATAATTAATAATATTAATATGATAATATAATAATATCATCTGTGTTAATCAATTACTGTCATTAAACATAACTTTGTCTTGAATCACATAATAAATAAAGTAGAAAAGTATCGTATCAGTCATATTTTTGCCTTGCTGATACTGCTGGCACATCCTTAATACAATCTACAAACCATCTCTTTCACTTATGAAAGTGTCTATATTTTTCTTAAAATTAACTAACAAGGTACTACTGTTTACCACATCATATGGCAAGTCATTCAAAAAATTTACTACTCTATGACTAAAAAGTATTTTTATAGATCAAGTGTACAAGTCTGTTTTCTAATTTTCTTTTATGCCCACAAGTTATCCCATCCATCTCTAGTAAGAAAAAATTAAATATGGTACATCTAAATTGTCCAAACCTGAAAATATTTCAACATCTGTATCATATCTCCCCTTCTACAGCATCTCTTAAAACTAAACATACCTAGTTCCTTTAATCTATCCCTGTATTCCAATCTTCTTAGGTTAGGGATAAGCTTGGTTGCCCTACATTACACACCTTCAAGCATATCAATATCATGTCAAGGTGAGGGGACCAAGCTTGAATGCACTATTCTGAGTGAGGCCTAACATAAGAATTATCAGGGTGGGCCGTAAGTTTCCATACATAGGAAAATTTAAACGTTTGTTTTTATGTTTCAGATACCCTAAGAATATGCGTTGTAAGATCTTGTTTACTGATGAAGCAAATTTTTACGTCAATAGAGGTTAATCGGCAAAACATACGTTATTGGAGTAATGCTAACCCTAACTGGCTGAGTCCGACGAAGATGCAAGGTGCCGGTAAAGTGATGGTGTGGGCCGGGATATGGGGTGACAGAATTATTGGACCAATTTTTGTCAGTGGAAATCTTAATGCCGAAAGGTATCTTAACATGTTGCTAAACGAGGAAGGTAACTTCCCAGTTTACTTCCAGCAAGATGGAGCTCCACCTCATTATGGTCTTCACGTGCGTTGGTATTTGTCAGCAGTTTCCGGATGCTTGGATTGGTCGGCGTGGTCCTGTGGAGTGCCTCCCAGATCCCCAGATCTCACCCCCCTTGATTTCTATCTTTGGGGGCACTTGAAGGCCATGGTGTATCAGGAAAAGATACGAGACATAAATCATCTAAAGGAACGTATCACCAACGCCATTACAAGCATAACGTCAACTGTGCTAATGCGTGTTCATCAACAGTGGGGAACACGTATTGAAATGTGTTTTCAAAACAATGGCAACCATGTAGACCGTATTATATAAATAAAAATGGTTGTCCATAAAAAAATGTTTATTTTTCCTATGTATGGAAACTTACGGCCCACCCTGTATAATTTACAATGACTTCCTTATTCTTGCAACTAACATTCCTCTTAATAATACCTAACATTTTATTTGCCTTATTTCTAGCCTCTAAGCACTGCTTAGAAAATTTTAGATCACTACAAACTATAATGCCAAGAACACTTTCCTTTCTAACATCCTCCAACCAATTCCCTTGCATCTCATAACTAAAGTTATCATTATTTCTACTGAAATGCACGACATTGCATTTTTGAACATTGAATTCCATCTAGCATTTACTAGCCCAAGCAATTAATCTATCAAGATCCTTTTGCAGTTTATAAGAATATTCTGTATTTGTAACTGGAGCAACTACTTTTGTATCATCTGCAAATTTAGAAATTTTACAACCTACTTCTTTCTCTAAATCATTTAGATATAAAATAAAGAGTAATGGACCTAAAACTGATCCCTGTGGTACCCCCACTTTTTACTTTCTGCCACCTACATTCATGACCATTTAGAATTACTCTGTTCTCTGTCTTCTAACCATTTTTCTACCCAATTTATAACTGACCCTAATATACCATGAGCTTTTAATTTATATAGAAGTCTCCTATGTTGAACCTTGTCAAATGCTTTACTAAAATCAAAATAAATAACACCTACATCATTTCCATTATCTACCTGATCAGTTACAAATTTTAAAAAGTCTAAGAAATTAGACAAACAAGACCTTCCTGATCTAAATCCATGTTGTGAACTTGAAATAAGATTAAAATTTTCCAAGCGATCTTGAATATTATTCTTTATAATTCTTTCTAGTGTCTTTCCTACCAATGATGTCAAACTAACAGGCCTATAATTTCCAACCTCCTCCTCACTGTTCTAGTACCCTTTTTGTAAATGGGTATTAACATTAGCTTTTTTCCATTCATCTGGTACTTCTTCATACTTAATTAACCTAGCAAACAAAATAGTTAGTGCCTCAGATAAGTTTCCTTCCCCTTCTCTGAGAATCCTAGCAAATATATTATCAGTCCTTATTTGACTTCAATGTATGAATTACTTGCCTACATCATCATTCCTCATATGAATATGATCATGAATGTCTGAATTTACAGGATCTAAAGAATTAAAATCAAAATTATTTAAATTTTCTTCAGTAAAAACAGAGCTAAAATAATCATTAAATATACAAACTAAACCACTTTTTGTTATAGGTACTCTTTATACTTTTTTTTTTTTTTTTTTTTTGTTCTTTTCTTATCCTCTGTTTACTTGCATGTCTGTAGTATGCATGGTATGACAGTGTTTGAGTTAAGACTGTGCTTGCATGGTTTGTTAAGCATTCTTATTTTACTTCTTTTCATCTTTCACCCCTTTCCTTCTCTCTTCAACTATTTTTCCAACTCATCAGCAGTGGCTGGCAGATGATGATCGCGAGTCTTTCTCTCTCTTTATCTGAATGAATGTTAACCCACGAATGATAGGTTTTGCTACTTACTGTACTTAACCCCTTATTCTCTCCTTTTAACTGATGGTAATATGGTAAAAATTTTATAGCCCATCTGGGTGGCTCCACTGTTAATATAAACAAACCATAAATACAGTTACATGCAAACTTAAGATCCAATTGATCTCTGCAAATTGCAGATTGTCACACATCTACTAGCTGTACATTAACTTCAAAACTTTGGATCTTGTGGATCATTCATCAATACCACTACTGTACTAATTGTAGACATCATATGGTTATCGCATCACAAGTAGTTTTACATGGATCTATAGAGCTATAATCTGAATAATGTAATACAAGCTCTACAGTTAAGATGAAAGGAGTACGTGGGACTGTAAAGACTGTATAGAGTATTTGAATGTACACCCATTCAGGGTCTCCCATTTAAAGGTGTCTATGAGGCAAGTGAACATAATGAGTTTTTCATACATCACAGTGCTATGGGGGGCACCATTCAGCAGAGTAATCTCTTTAAATTGGGGGTATAAAGACAGAGTATCCCCTAACCCAAGATGCTGCCTCCCTACATCCCATCACTGTGTGGGTGATGAGATTTACCCAAATAAAAAATAAACTATATATCTATATATATATATGTATATGTGGGAAGGGTTCACAAACCTCTTCTCCACACCATTACCAGTTCTAGCAAAATGTCATTACCAAATACCTCTTTCAGTCATTAATTTATCTAGTTTATTCCTAAAAGTCTCCAAAGTATGGGAACTCAACTACTTCATCTAAGCTATTCTACAATTTTACTCTTCTATTTGAAAAACTATGTTGTACTAACTGTGATCTTTGCTGAAAAAGCTTAAGGCTATGCTTTGTAAAAAGTGTGTGGTAGTCTATATTATCTAACTCATTTATTATTTTATATACTTCTATCATATCACCTCGTAACCTTCTTTGCTTTAGGGAAAACATGTTTAGATGCTCCAATCTCCCTCTGTAACTAAGGTGTCTAAGGCATGGTATCAACCTTGTGGCTCTCTTTTGTACTTTTTCTAGTCTGTCTTTGTCTTACTCTAAATAAGGACTACTGAACTGAATGCAATACTCAAGAGGAGGCCTCACGTATGAAGTGTAGAGCCTACTTATAATTTCTGGCAATATTTATATTCTATATATTTCTGCATTACGTTCAATCCAGCATTAGCTTTATTTCTAATTTCAATACAATGAGTTGTAGGTTTAAGATCATGATTCACAATGACACCCAAATATCTCCTTTTTTTTCCTTTATTTATCCAACTTCCATCCATGTTATACTCAAATTCTGGGTTGTCATGACCAATGCATAACTTTACACTTTCTACATTAAATTTCATCTCCCATCTATCTGCCCAAGCAACTACTTTATCAATGTCCTTTTGCATTTTCATGGCACCTGTCAAATATCTTACATTTTGTCCCAATTTTGTATCATCTGCAAATATTGAGGTTTTACTATTTAGACCCCTTTCCAAGTCATTAATATAAATTATAAAAAGTAGAGGTCCAAGTACTGACCCCTGTGGGACTCCACTCAGACAGGGCTCCATGTAGACCTAGTCCCATTTAATTGGACTCTGTTCTTTTTCTTTAAGCCATTCTTCAATCCAATTTGCTACTGTCCCTTTATTCCATGCGCTCTAACTTTAACAAGCAACCACTTATGAGCAACAGAACTGTATCAAAAGCTTTGGCAAAATCCAAGTACACAATATCTACAGATTCTTTTTCATCCAGATGCTTTAACATACTATCATAAAACTCAATTAAGTTTGTCAAACATGACCTGCCATTTCAAAAGCCATGTTGGCTATTACTAATTAACCCTTCTAAGAATATTGTAATTTTGTCTCTGATGACACTTTCAAGTAATTTGCAAATAATAGAAGTTAAACTAATTGGTCTATAGTTTTTAGCTAGATTTTTGTTTCCTTTTTTGAAAAGTGGGATTACATTTGCTTTTTTCCAGTCTTCTGGAACTTTGCTATTAATCAATGAAAGGTTGAAAAGTATTTTAAGTGCTTGGGCTATGCTATATTTTGCTTACTTTACTATTTTAGGATAAATTTCATCAGGTCCTGGTGACTTATCTATGTTTAGCCTGTCAAGTATTCTCAAAAAAAAAAAAAAAAAATATATATATATATATATATATATATATGATGAATAAAACCACGAAGGAAAAAGAAACACAAAGGGGTGCTCAAGCGCTTTCGTCTAATGACATCCTCAGGAACACTGGAGTGAAAGGACAGATCAAGGCAATATATAGGTTACAAAAATAAACATACATACATACACATTCACATATATTACATATATATATATATACATATATATATAAATATATACATATATATAGTAAGCATAGAAAAAAATTGTGGGAGGAGCCAACATTTATATGGTCACAGAAGAATAAAGAAATAAAAATAAATATAAATATAAATTGAGAAAAAATTAATTACAAAATAGTGCCTTAGTGATATATATGTCACAGCCTAAATAATCATAAAGAAATAAACAGGCAAATAAAAAAACCCATAAATACATATACATACATATATATATATATATATACATATATATACACATACTATATATATTATATATATAAAGACACTTTTAGCACTTTGGCCGACCTTCCATATAAATTCAAATGGCTTTTTTATGGAACAGGTCACAAAAGAATAAAGAAATAAAAATAAATATAAATATTGTAAGTGGAGTCTACCAATTCAAGCTCAAGTTTTTGGGATGGCCATGGGCAACCCTTTGTCGCCCCTTCTCTCCAATATTTATATGGAGTTTTTTGAAATTACTTACATTCCGAGAATCCTGGGGGTTGGCATCCCTTGGTTGCGGTACGTCGACGATATTTTGTGTATCTGGCCCATGAATCGTGACCTGGATGACTTCCTCCTTCAGTTAAATGACCAAGTCCCCTCCATTAAATTTACTTTAGAAGTGGAACAAGACAACTCAATCCCGTTTTTGGATGTGCGTGTTCATAGGGATCTTTACAATCAAATCTTTCAATAGTGGCTTGAAACGCATTCTCAAAGATCATAAGGATTTAATTCCCCTTTTTTTGTCCACTTCACCTGCTTTGCCTTATCTTTATGGTCTTATTAAAACCCACAAACCGGGTAACCCTATGCGCCCTATTATTAGCTCGGTGGGCTCTATTACCTATAAACTCTCAAATGGCTTGTTAATGTTTTGTCCCCCATTCTTGGAACTGTCTCTGATTCACACGTAAAAAATTCCATGGATCTCACTGAAAAATTGAATAATGTTCGCATTAATACCAACGATAGATTGATCAGTTTCGACGTTTGTTCATTGTTCACAAAAGTTCCGATTGATGATATGCTTGACTTTCTCGCCAGAGAATTACATAATTATGATTTACCATTACCTGCACACACTGTTTTGGAGCTTATTAAACTTTGTATCAAGGATTGTAAATTCACTTTCAATGGCGAGCATTATCAACAAGTTTTTGGGATGGCCATGGCAACCCTTTGTCGCCCCTTCTCTCCAATATTTATATGGAGTTTTTGAAATTACTTACATTCCGAGAATCCTGGGGGTTGGCATCCCTTGGTTGCGGTACATCGACGATATTTTGGTATCTGGCCCATGAATCGTGACCTGGATGACTTCCTCCTTCAGTTAAATGACCAAGTCCCCTCCATTAAATTTACTTTAGAAGTGGAACAAGACAACTCAATCCCGTTTTTGGATGTGCGTGTTCATAGGATAGCCCGGGTTTTAAGTTTAGTATATATCGGAAAAAAACAAACAATTTGTCCTACGTACACTTTTACTCTGGACATGACACCCCTATAAAAAAAAGGCCATATTTTCCTCAATGTTTCTCCGCGCTCTTAGGATCGCCAGTCCTGAATACATCGATGCCGAATTGGAAAATATCAACGGTATTGGAAGTGAGTTGTGTTACCCTTCTGCGTTCATGGAATCTTGTCTTAATAAGGCTAACGAACCTTCTATCGTGTGAATAATAACACTCGCACCTTGTCAAAGAATATTTTAGTACTTCCATTTTCCCGGGCTTCTTAGGCATTGCTAATGTACTTAAACTTTTGGATATCAGTGTAGTTTTTTCATATAACAATATTGTGAAAAACATCATAGTAAAAAATAGCCCTACCAATAATTTAGGCATTATCTATAAAATTGGGTGTAAGCAATGTGATTCCTTTTACATAGGTCAGACGGGAAAGGATTTGCAAACGCTGTAAAACCATCAATATTCCGTTAGAACGGGACAGTTGTCCAGTGCCCTTTTTGTCCATTTGTCAGAGTTATCCCATTGTATTGATTGGAATAATGTTTCAGTTTTGTTTCACTCTAGCAAATTGTTAATAGAAATATTCTTGAGTCGGCTATAATTCAACTTACAAATAACCTTAACATGAGTAAAGGTCTGTTTCAACTTGATCCCGTTGCTCTGAATTCCTTCAGAAATGGATTTAAACAAAAAGGGCAGGTTGTTAAATCTTTGGTAAAAAATTTGTTTTTGTCTGTTGTTTCCCTTACAATTTTTATTTTTCAATTTTTTGCTGTATGAGTGTATGTGTATGTATGTATGTGTATGTGCGTATGTGTGTGGTCATTGCAGTTAAATGTGTTTGTATGTATATGTGTGTATATGTATGTATGTATGTGTGTATATGTATGTATGTATGTATGTATGCAGTTAAATATATATATATATATGTATATGTGTATGTACCTTACCTTACCTTACAACCTCACAAAGGTTCTGCGGGATGATTTCTCATTTCGTGAAGGTCAAGCTTGTATATATATATATATATATGTGTGTGTGTGTGTGTGTTTGTATATATGTGTTATATGTATATATATATTTGGGTATGCGGGTATATATGTTACGTGTATTATTTGTAATTTTTTCAAGTTATATTTATTTTTATTTCTTTATTCTTTTGCGACCTACCGTTTTCTCAGACAATAATTATAAAACACAAATTTGGTAATTTTTTTTTCCCTTATGCATATATATATATATATATATATATATATTCTGTATATTTGCGTTTATATTTCGTATATATACCGTAAATATGTTGTATATATATTTTATTGTTCTTTATATATCATCTAGGGATCATTTGTTTTAATTTATATTTATTTGTACTTTTGTATTCGTTTGTGACTATAATATGCATATGTGGTAATTTTTCCCTTATAAATTGGTGTGCCTCTCTTAAAATTTATCTTCAATTTTTATTTTTTAATAATGTGACATATATATCAATTTGGCAGCATCTATTAAATCGATTGTAAATCCTCCCTCTTGAGCTTGAATTGGTAGACTCCACTTACAATATTATATTTATTTTTATTTCTTTATTCTTTTGTGACCTGTTCCATAAAAAAGCCATTTGAATTTATAGGAAGGTCGGCCAAAGTGCTAAAAGTGTCTTATATATATATATATATATTATATATGTATGTGTATATATGTATATATATATATATATATATTTATGTATATGTATTTATGGGTTTTTTTTTTGCCTGTTTATTTCTTTATTTATTTAGGCTGTGACATATATATCACTAAGGCACTATTTTGTAATAATTTTTTCTCAATTTATATTTATATTTATTTTTATTTCTTTATTCTTCTGTGACCATATAAATGTTGGCTCCTCCCACAATTTTTTCTATGCTTACTATATATATGTATATATTTATATATATATATATATGTGTATATATATATATGTATATATATGTTGAATGTGTATGTATGTATGTTTATTTTTGTAACCTATATATTGCCTTGATCTGTCCTTTCACTCCAGTGTTCCTGAGGATGTCATTAGACAAAGCGCTTGAGCACCCCTTTGTGTTTCTTTTTCCTTCGTGGTTTTATTCATCATAAATACTTTTCACGTGTCACTTTTGTGAAATAATTTTTCATATTATATATATATATATATTTATTATATCAGTGGCGTGTGGTCCATGGAAGCAAGGGAAGCAATGCTTCCCCTATTCAAAGAAAGAAGAAAATGCTGTATTATACTTTAAACAGTTCAATGTGTGTTAATAATTTGTACAAAATCATTTTATTATACTATTTATAAGCATTTGATTGGTAATCAGGTGGATACATAGTATATACATTGGTTGCCATTCGTTCAAAAACCTTTAAGAAAGCAGACCCCAAAAATCTCGAGTTGAACAATAATTGACGAAATGCATCCTTTTTCCCAATGACTTTCGCTTTTTTTTTACTGTTACAAATTGTTTCTTTCCATTCTAAAAACTCATTTAATGTTTAATAATGTAGTATTTATTGAATACAACAAGTTTCATATATAGTTTTTCTACTAAAAAATTCCATGGCCATGTTAAGCAAAAAAGAATATATATTTATCATTATTTTATCCTTCCCTATGTCAAAAAGGAAGCAATTTAGAAATTGCTGTCCAGATCTTATAGTTAATTTTCTTGAAATATCTGGCAACTTTACGTGCTGTCTGCTGTCATTCTCTCATTTAAAGCGAATACGTAACTACGCTAGAAATGCGCAAGGGTAAGCAAGGCTTGCAAGTTTAGCTTCTTAAGGATATGAAAACCGATGCCTTTTACGAAGAAATAATATATATTTTTAATAAAAAAGAAAGAATAGAATTAACCTATAAGTAAAGTAAGTAGATGATTATGTGTGTTTTGTTTTTATTATATACGAGTATTTTAAAGTTTTATTTTTATTTTATATAATCTTTTGTTGTTTTTGCTTGAATTGCTTCCCCTTGACAAAAAAATCACCACACACCACTGATATATATATATATATATATATATATATGATTTCTCTCTCTCATGTTAATAATGTAAAATCTAGAATTTTATTTACAGTTTCCTTTGTAAATACTGAGCAGAAATATCCATTTAACTCCTCAACAATTTCAAAATCTTCTTCAATAATTTTGTTGTCAGCATGAAGGGGTGCAAGTTGAAATAACGAAAGAACTTTTGGGATTTCCTTTACAATTTTTGGCTAAGTTCCTCTCTAAATTGCGTTTACTATCTCTTATAAGTTTCTTGCTTTCTTGTCTCTTATTTTTATAGATTTTAAGGTCCCTTTCATTTTGAGTTCTCTTAAATTTGCTGAAGGCCTTTCTCTTATCCCTTTCTTAATGGACAGATTTATCCAGGGTTCTCCGTTATTTCTGATTCTTATTTCATACTGAGGAATATATTTACTTTGAACATCTTTTATTTTTTAACTTTTCCCATACATAGTGTGTAGATTTACTTTGACTATATCATTTGGTTGAAACTAAAATCTCCACCCAATTTAGTTTAACTCATTAACTAGTTCAGTCATATTTCCATTTTTAAAGTTAGGAATTTCAGTTGCATTTTTAGTATACTTTGAGTCAAATTTCACCTTGAATCTCATAAAATGATCACTTGAACCCAATGTTTCAAAGACTGATATGTTATATATAGAATCAGCAATATTTGTTAATAATAAATCTAAAATTGCACTCTCTCTGGTTGGTTCTTTAATTAACTGATTTAGACCATTTTCTACAGTACAATCAAGGAAGTTCTCATTACTTTCAGGTGCTTGTAATGTTACCCAATTTATATATCTATAGTTAAAATCTCCAACAATAATTACATCATTTGAACCTACCTTATTTCTTTCCTTAATTTCATTTTCTACATATCGATTTTCCTCTCTTGTTTTGGGGATTCCTCTAATTAAACATCCTTCTGGTGGCCTATATATACACCACCTATTTTAATTTTACCATTTTTATTTTTGATTTCTACCCATACTGACAACTATTTCACTCTTTTATTGAATTTATCTCTATTGGAGACAAATTTGACTCTGCATAAATAAATACTCCACCACCTTCAAAATGTTTATGCTCATAATAAGAGAGTTCATAGCCATTTAATTCATAGGTAATAATATTATCTTGTTCACTTAACTGATTATTTTGTACACTGCTAAATTTTGTCCATGTCTCAGTTATGATCATGATATCTGGTTTTTCAATTTCAACATATGTTTTAAATTCATCTATCTTATCTCTGATGCTTCTTGCATTTATATAAAATAATGAGAGACCCTGCAGCATTTTCTTTAATTTTGGATCTATTACCAGCTGACTTTGGTCTTTGCCATCTTTAATTTGGTTTCTTTAATTTTTACTCCATTTATTTGTTTCTGACAGTTGTCACTATTATTTTGATATATATTATTCAGTGAAGTACCATTTGTTAGTCAATGGGACATACCCAGGTTTTTTACATTTTCATTTTGGATTTCCGTTAATAAAATTTTACAGAGTACATCCTTACCTCTTGTATTAAGATGAACCCCATCTTTATTATACAATTCTCTTTTCCAATAAAATTTGTTCCATAGACCAATATATGTTACACCTACTTGTTTACAGATTTCTTTGAGTCTATTATTTATGCTAAAAGCCATAGAGAACCACTTATTACTTTCACTCATCCTTGGAATAATACGTACCTGTAATAAATGACTTATGCCTACCTTCTTTTAATTTTACCAAGATTTCATTATAGCTTTTTAAGATTTCATCTGATGGCTTAAGCATTACATCATTACCTCTCTTCTTTCTCTCTGGCTAACCTTAGAGTGGATCTTAGGGTCTTTGTTAGCCTTAGCTTCTGTAGATCTGTATATCTTTTTCAAACATCCTATCATCCAGGAATACACCTACATTGTACATCCTCTAAAATTTCTTTGAATCTGATAACATCTCAAGAGCATTTTTGAGTCTCGGATGAATATCAACTAAGAGTTATTTGTCCAAGAGTGTCGGATGAATATCCACTGCCTTTGTTATTTTGACAAGAACCAAAAAATAAGTACACAAGGCTGTGCCTGCTATCTTTCCAGTGACCAGACAAATAGTTTTTGTTGTACATTTCTCCAGTTACCAGAAGAATATCCACAGCAAAAAAATATTTTTTAAAATCTTTCTTCCTTGCTTTCACCTTCACAAAATGATCTAGTTTCTTTCATGGAGTTACTGAAAATAGAAAATAAACAAAAAATTAAAAAAAAAATTTCTTTACTTGTTTTTTCTAAATTTTTGAATAATATAAACTAAGACATGGGGGACTTGGGCCCCTGGGCCTGTGGCATTTTGCCACCCTTTTGCTACGCCACTGTTACACACATTCAAGCATACTATCATGTCTGAGGTGAAGGGACCAAGCTTGATTGCAGTGTTCTGAGGTCCAACACAAGAATTATATAACAGAGATGACTCCTGGCAATATCCTACTTTGGTGTCCCAAATTATTTAACAATTACAAAATAAACAAATAGCATCCCAAATATAAGCAATTGGTGAATATGTATATTTAATCACTTCCTAACATATATGATAGAAAAGTGTGTGTATATATATATATATATATATCACAGGATACTGCACTATGTATTAAAAATAAATGCTCACATTTTCAGTAAAAGTTCCTTAAAATTAATCGAAACCTATGTGAAAATTATTGAATGCCTGCCTGATTAGGTCAACTGTACACCCTTGATGATTGGTTAGGTTAAGTCATGATATTTTCATTTAAACTAACAAAAATATCACTACTTAACCTAACCAATTGTCAAGGGTGTACAATTGACCTAAATGATTTATCAAAACAAATCTAATGCTGTTAAATAATTCAGGACACTATTCGTTTATTTTTGGTTAGTTGAATAATTTGGGATGCCAAAATAGGATATTGCCTGACTTCCTTTCTATTGTAACTAACAAGATGGAGCCACTGGGGCCTATGTTTTCCAAATGAAATGTAACATTCCTTTTAATAATACCTAGTATTTATTTACCTTATTTCTATATTCTAAGCATTGCTTAGTCCATAACAGTTTGGCAATATATTAGGTAATTGTATACAATATCCCCCTCACCTCAGTTTCTAATAAAAATTATTGCAATGCGTAGAAAATAATAAATAAAACCTTTCCTTTAAGTAAAAAAAATTTTGGTTGATCATATTTATGGAGATATTATTTAATTAACAATATCCATTTGACATGACATTTTTCTGATTGGGCTATTTTTTCTCTACTCTGCGACTTAATTAGTTGGTTGGTTTCTGTTCTGGCTATTTTTTTTTTTTTTCTAATTGGATTCAATTTGGGTAATACCTTAGTTTGGTCATGTTTATGATAGAATTATGACATGCTGTTCAGGTGGTTTCGACTTTGAGAACTTGATTCGTCATGTGCCCTAGATGAAGACTAAAAAAGTGCATAACTTAACATGTTATTACATTATCATTTGTATAATTTAGGTCTTGGGGGTATGGGGATGGAGCCCATGTAAAGATCACACATCACAAATTGATTAGTATAGGGTTCACTTTGTAATGTGTGATCTTTATGGGGGCTCTACCCCCATACCCCCGAGACCTAAATTATACAAATGATAATGTAATAACATGTTAAGTTATCCACTTTAGTCAAAAATACATTTTTCTAGGTTAAGAACATAAGAAATTTTTATAGTGGGCACACTAGGGGCCACTTCGGCCCATCGAGGTGGCTCCACTATGTAAAAATTGCCTGTACATTGGCAATAACCAATTTTTACAAAACTAATTAAGTATCAATTTAAAACTAATTAATTATCAATTTAAAACTAAAGATAGAATCTCTGGATCCAGAGGATCAGTCATAATAGGCTACCATCCACAAATATGTTACACACTATATCTATTTATAACTGACATGCAAATATATCAGATCCAAAGAATCCAGTCAATTTCATTATGGTACCCATCAATACCAGTACCATGCCAACCAAAAATAAGTCACGGTCCATATCAATTGCGGGCCAAGTCACAATTTACATCCATATACATTACAATATATATACTTAAGAGGAAAAGTGGAGGTGTGGCTGTAAAGACTGTACAGTAATGTAGAAATGTGTGTGCACCCATTTTGGGTCTCCCATTTAAAGGTGTTTGTGAGGCAAGTGAAGATCATGAGTTTTTCAATACCTCACAGTACTATGGGGGGGCACCACTCGGCAGAGGAATCTCTTTAAATAGGGTGTGTAAGGACAGAGAGTATCCCCTAACCCAAGATGCTGCCTCCCTATATCCCACAACACCTATGTTGAGCTGTGGGATCTATCACCCAAATGCACATAATATATATGAAATAAACTAGTACTATTCATGCAATAAAAATGGGCTTAAACACCATCACCAGATGTCCCTTGCAGACATCAAACTATCCAACCTTCTTTTGAAAGAATCAAGCATATCTGAAGTCACCACTTCTTCTGTCAGACTGTTCCAAAACTTAATTACTCTGTTTGTAAAACTATGTTTTCTTAAATTTGTTCTACATCTTGGCTTAAATAATTTCATACTATGACCTCTAGTCTGATTATTGTGATCTTTAATGAAAAGAGACTGAAAATCTATCTTATCCAACCCTAGTGATGCGAGTCATTTTTTATTGTATCGTTTTTTTAATTATTTTTTTTTGTTTAAAACGAAGATAGTCTGTTTTTTTTGTTTTAAACTTATTCCATATTTTTCTTCCTTTAATCTAATAAGTATATTAGTATTACCTATAATTTACTATACTACCATGCTTATACAGTTATACCTAGTATATATAGTCATCTTTTAGAAAAACTGAATCACGCAAAAAGTATATAATAGAAAAGAAAAACAAACCCTCATTTTTTTTATATGTATATATATTTTTTAACTAGAACATAAAACATTCTTCCTTGTTTCAAAAATATACATAATTGTGATTGGCAAGAGTACCAGTATATATTCCAGATAGAAAAAAAAATATTCACCTTTTTTGAACCTAATGTTGTTTAACCTTCATTTCCATGGAAGAATCATTACTAGATTGGGTAGAGCATATATGCTAGTTTCAATATCACAGGTACTGGTATAATATACATAATAAAAAATCCATAATACTGGTATAAAACAATATATATAATTGTGATTGGCAAGAATACCAGTGTGTATATATATATATAATATATATATATATATATATATATATATATATATTATATATATATATATATATATATTTATTCCAAATAGAAAAATAAAAAAATATTCATCTCTTTCTTTAACCTTTGTGTTAACCTAATGCTGTTTAACTTTCATTATCTGATTCTATTTCCATTGAAGAATCATTATCACTAGATTGATTAGAGCATATAGTTTCAATATCACAGGTACTGGTACTTATTGCAGATTTGGATGTTTTACTTCACTTTCTTGGAATTTTGCATTTTGGGATATAAATACTAGCTTTGCTGCTCTGTCTGTGCTTAATCGGTTTCTTTTGGCTGTATGGATATTACTGTATGTGCTAAATGATTTTGGAGGTAATGAAAGGGCGAAATAGAGGTATATGAGTTTGTGTAGGTATATATGTGAGTATGCGTGCGTATGTATCTGGAATTCTGGATGTATGCGTGTGTATGGGGTATATAATAGATATAAATGTGTATATAAGTATTTATGTATATATTGGTATATGGGTGTATGTGTATGTATATATATGGATGGTCTCGGGGGGAAAATATGTCATCGCGGGTCTAAAGGATAGTTAAGTGGGAGATTCAAAATCCGAGGCATGGATGGGAGAGTCCTGGAAAGGTTGGACAATGGGCAGTCAGCTCCCAGCCAGTGTTCTCGCAAGTTTAACGGATCTAAGATACAAGACTTTCAGTGCAAGAAAGAGGCGTGTTTTTTTCCATAAATAGGCTGAAAAGGACATTCTATACTGGTACCATATGGGCATGGCCTATTTTATTATTTATTTATTTATTTTTATAATATATATCATTGCAAAAGTATACCTTATAATTAAATTGGCAATATCTATATTAATTATTAAAAAAAACAAAAAAACAATAAAAAACAAATAAAACGACAAAAAAAAAAAAAAAAACGTACATAAAAAAAACCCCATTTTTTAACATCACTATCCAACCCTTTTATCATTTTATACACCTCTATCATATCACCCCTTAATCACCACCTTTTTAATGAGAACATGCTTAGATACACCAGTCTTTGGTTATTATATATTTTATCACACTCAGTCATTTTACACACCAAAATACATTTTTCTAGTAGTATTTGATGTGATTTGTTCAAATATGACCTCCATTTCCGTCGGAAATGAGATCCAACAAAGTTATAGTACTTTGAAGTTTGGCTCATTTTCAAGGGAAATGGAAGTCAAAATCTAAGCAAAACACATCAAATATTACTAGAAAAATGTATTTTGGTATTAATTAACCTAACCTAACCTAACCTAACCTAACCGTGGCTACACGAGCCTAACCCTGGCTAAACGAGCCTAACCCTGGCTAAACGAGCCTAGAGTATTACCTTATTATGGATTAGGTGGTGGATACAGACGAGAGCTCGTTTAGCCAGGGTTAGGATCGTTTAGCCACAGTTAGGCTCGTTTAGCCACAGTTAGGCTCGTTTAGCCACAGTTAGGCTCGTTTAGCCACAGTTAGGCTCGTTTAGCCACAGTTAGGCTCGTTTAGCCACAGTTAGGCTCGTTTAGCCACAGTTAGGCTCGTTTAGCCACAGTTAGGCTCGTTTAGCCACAGTTAGGCTCGTTTAGCCACAGTTAGGCTCATTTAGCCACAGTTAGGCTCATTTAGCCACAGTTAGGCTCGTTTAGCCACAGTTAGGCTCGTTTAGCCACAGTTAGGCTCGTTTAGCCACAGTTAGGCTCGTTTAGCCACAGTTAGGCTCGTTTAGCCACGGTTAGGCTCGTTTAGCCACGGTTAGGCTCGTTTAGCCACGGTTAGGCTCGTTTAGCCACGGTTAGGCTCGTTTAGCCACGGTTAGGCTCGTTTAGCCACGGTTAGGCTCGTTTAGCCATGGTTAAGTAAGGTTAGGTTAATTAATACCAAAATACATTTTTCTAGTAATATTTGATGTGTTTTGCTTAGATTTTAACTTCCATTTCCCTTGAAAATGAACCAAACTTCAAAGTACTATAACTTTGTTAGATCTCATTTCCGACGGAAATGGAGGTCATATTTGAACAAATCACATCAAATACTACTAGAAAAATATATTTTGGTGTGTAAAATGACTGAGTGTGATAAAATACATAATAACCCAGTCTTTCCTTATATGTCAATTGTTTTAGAGATGGGATCATTCTTGTTGCTTGTTCCTGTACTTTTTCCAGTTTTTCAATATCTCGTATCAAATAGGGACTATTAAATTGAATGCAGTATTCGAGGAGGGGTCTCATATATGAAATGTATAGTTGCTTTATAATATTGGGTGATTTGTATTCAATGTGTGTCTGCATGAGTGAGTCTAGCATTTGCTTTATTTCTGATTACCATACAGTGATTTGAGGGTTTAAGTTCATTTGTCACAGTGACACCAGTCTTTCTCTTTATCATCATTTTTAATCCAAATTCCATTCATATTGTATTCAAATTCTAGATTTTTTGGCCCAATATGCATAACCTTGCACTTATCAACATTAAATTTCACCTCCCACTTATCTGCCCAGGCTGTTACTCTGTCTAAGTCTTTTTGTATTGTCATTGTTAGGTTAGGTTGGTTTCTAAAAATAAATAATTACATGCTATAAATAAAGGTTTTACATCAATTGTGAAGTCAATTTCATAAAATTGGGGTGAGGGGGATGTTGTATACAATTACCATACATTAAATTAGGTTAAATTAGGCAAGGTTAACTATGACTTGGTTACATCAGGAACTAGTAATTAGGGCCCTATGAACTTTGTCTCTAACACGGTCTGGAGAGTAAAGTTTTACCCCAAGCTGTTATATACTCCCGTCTCTAAACTAAGTCTGCATTCTTGGAATTCATCAAAAAATCTTAAGTGGACCTTGAAAGCTTTTTTGTAGGAGCAGACCATACAAAGATTCTGAAGCAGACCTTACTTCTTAGACTATCTTTAATCAACCGAGTCTAACTTAACCCTAAAAGGACGACTGCTAAGAATTGTTAACTTTTCAAATACGCGCATTCATAACTTAACCCTACAAAAAATTCCGGCGTTATAGGGTTAATTCACTTTCATTTAAAGAGTTAAATTAATATACTGTAGGGTGTTGTCACAGCTAAAGACCTAAGCTTGCTGAAAAGGGCACCAGCCACCAACGAGACAAAAGTGTGACCCGTTTAACAAGGTTTTAAGTCAAAGCCAGGTCTACGGTAGGAAAAATCGGGACAAAGTTGGACAGGAGTATAATTCTAGACTAAATCAATCTTACGATTATTGAAACACTCATAAATTAAAAATATAAAATATACCAAACCACAAACACGGAAACGTTAACAAACTTTATTAACAAGTGAAATGAAGAGTGAAGACTTGCCTTACACTTTTTCTGCGCCTTTCGCCCTAAGCCTCGACACTCAAGTTGCTTTAGTAGTTGAATCGGCGACTTTCACTTTTTTTAACCTACTTCACGGGAATACTCAGAGAATTGTTTGGTTGTTTAAAGTGGATTTTATGCAGAGCATTTCTGTCGTACTTAGTTTTATTACTTCCAAACGGAGGACTCGCCATTACTTACAAATTATTGTCATTAAATACATCCATTTTGTACATCCATTTTGTTTGCAGGATAATTTGTATTCCTCCAGTTTCTTAAACGTGACGTCATGACCTATTAAAAATCACGAGGATATATATTTGGAAGTGAAAAGGAGCCTCGATTTTTATTGCTTAATCAGAAAGTTGATATTATTTGTCAACGTTATATATATATATTATTTTTTTTTTTAATTGGGGTTGTTTAACCTCCTTCGCAACATCTAAGGTCATATGACGAAGGGGACCTACATCTTTAGGTGGGATCCGAACCACGGGTCGCCACATAATCTGGGCGCAGAGGATGGTCTCCCATCCAACTACTACCAAGACCCAATGTCGCTTAACTTCGCTGATCTCCAGGAAGCGGTGTTACGACATCGGCCACGACGTAGCGCATATATATTATATATATATATATATATATATATATGCGCATAACTGCGTTTGTTTGCATATGCATCTAATGGTACCCTCATGTTTACCAAACAGGTTTGAATTAAATTTTATCCATTGGCTCAAGTACAGAGTGTTAGAAACATAAAACACTGAATGCGAAAGTGTTTGGTGTCTTCGGGTGACTAAATGTCGCCAGGTTAATGCTAATGTTTTCCTTTCGTAACTTAATGGTCAACACCCCTACCTTCGAACCACAGGGCACAGGTATATATATGAGAGAGAGAGAGAGAGAGAGACTTTGTAATTTCAAACTTCCTTGGCGGGTCGTGATTCGGATTTCACGTTAAAACAGTTTGAAATAGATCGATAAACTTGACCGTCAGACTGCTTCAGAAGTAAAAGTAATTAAGGTTAAGTCTTTAATTTTTTATGAAATATCATTTGGTACATATTAATTTGTCCACTCAAATTTGCTGCGTTAGCGTACAGAGGGTTAAATATTGCAATACGATACACATGTTATTATGGTAACACTAACAATCTCCCTTCCAACTGCAACCCATATCCAAAATCACTTAACTGCGCTGATCTGTGGGCACTGGTGTTACGACATGGCCGTACGTAACCCTTATTACGAAGAAGGTTGTTAATGTAATGCATATAGTGTAAATTCGCATTTATAAAATGTAACTAAGCCAACTTATAACATTCTTCGGACAAGCATGGAGCGTTGATACCTCGTTAGCCTCGTTGATGTTCTATGTGTTGGTCTCTCTTCACACGCGATCAAGCTGGTGGCCCCGCCTGGTGACCCCGCTCTCCACCGTACACCCGGCTCATCTGGTACCGTCCTGCGCCAGGCATCTAATCTTCTCTTGAAGACTTCAACTTTGACCCCTGTAACGTTCTGAGGTCCTTTGGAAGCTGGTTAAAAAGTCTTGGCCCCCTGACAACCGAGATATCATATTTTCCTTCAGTGTTGAAGAGGTCCCTATCGGTCCTTCAATTTGGGAACACTACATATTCTGCCTTTACTATTTTCCAGCGTTGTTTGAATGGTAATTGCGTTTAGTTTTAGGTTTGGTACCAGTTTTTCGAGCATTTTCCATATGTAGATTATTGTGTATCTCTCTCTTTCTTCTTCTTCCCAGGGAAGAAAAAAAATAATAAAAAAAAAATATATATATATATATATATATATATATATATAGATAGATAGATAGATAGAGATACTGTGGTATATATATACAGTTAAACCCTCGTCCAACGCCGGGGTTAGGTTCCTCGAGAACGGCGCGTTGGTAAATTCGCGTTCGACAAACTTAATATCTTATGGGATAAATGGGGATACGTGAACGCGGCCGCGTAAAGTCTCCCATTAATACTTAGATTTTTTTATTCACACATAAATGAATTTCCCTACCTATTTTGTATATGAAATTAGAACATAATAAAATCATAAACATAATGATATCTACATATGATAAAGAGAAATATATTAAATGAAAATAACACGTATCTTTTTTTCACTCTTTCGGATGGTGCGTATGGTAGACTCATTTACGGCCAAGTGACGTTATGCTCATACCACCATGCAGCTTATCTAGAATCTTTATTTTTTCAGCTAATGTCATGACCTTACGACTTTTCTTCTCTTCACTATCACTTGCAGATGCTTTACGTTTTGGTGCCATACTGCTGTCTAACGGTAATAGCAAAACAACGGCAAAATATGACAAAAACAACCCAACATAACTTCACTGAAGCGGGACCAAGACAAAGGGTGATGCGAGGGGTGACGCGAGAGGGAGGGAGATGAGGGAGTGTTGGAAAAAACACTAGAGCGCGCATTGGCACGCATACAGTACTGTACTACTGTATTAGTGCGTGTTTGGTGGACCGTGTATAATCAAATTTTCCGCTTTCAGCAAATAATTGTTTGCATTTATTTTTCCGTGTATAAGCAAATTCGCGCTGGACAAACACACGTTGGACGAGGGTTTACTGCTTTTTCTGGAAAGGTTCCGGAATTCCGTTATAAAATTCCTACAAACTTTGCCATTTGTAAAAAAAAATCGGAATGAAAATAAAAATCATGAAATTTTCTTCTGCATGTTTAAAATAAAGGTACCGTAACGCCATTCCGGCGCGTTCCATTCCGCAAGAAAAAAGTTATATATATATATATATATATATATATATGAAAATTATTTCACGAAATAACGTGAAAAGTATTTATGATAAAAAAAAAAATGAGTGTTCCTGAGGATGTCATTTGACGAAACCGCTTGAGCACCATTCTGTTTTCCTTTCCTTCGTGGTTTTCTTTCATCATATATATATATATATATATATATATATATATATATATATATACAGGGTGTCCCATAAGTCCGGCATCATAGGAGAAATTCATATTTTTCTTTTTCTACAAACCATAATTCATATTTCTCTCTTTCTACAGGCCATAATGTCTGTGAGCAAGGAAGAACGAATCCAAATAATTCTACTCATAGATTTTTATCTCTGGGGCCACTTGAAACCGCTGGTATACGTAGAGAAAATTAGGTGTGTTGAACATTTGCGGCAGCGTATTATTGGGGCATGTAACACCATTACTCCTGACATCATCCACCGTGTGCTTGCTGACTGGGTATCACGTCTGAATTTGTGTATTGAAAACAATGGTGGACATATTGAGCACGTTCTGTAAATAAAAGCTTTTGTTTTGCCTTTTTTTATTATTTTTCCTATGATGCCGGACTTACTTATGGGACACCCTGTATATATATATATATATATATGTGTGTGTGTGTGTGTGTGTGTGTTGCATATATATTTTTAGGAGTTTATTAAGGACTCCAAGATTTGTAAATGGTGCTCATTCTACTGTCAGTATGCCGTTTGTAGTCGATAAGATAATAGAAGCCATGGTTAGTGGACTGGTCTCCGATATATTTTATAAATCTGAAATCTGGAAGCATTGGCGTAGGCAATTGTATGTTCATTATACACAGTGACTCACTGGCCTACTTAGTCAGTGCTCTAGACAACTATCTCTTAATCTTCTATGGATCTCTTGCATAATGTTTGTACCTGTTGTTTGAAATAAAGTTATATATATATATATATATATATAAATTATTTCACGAAAGTAACACGTGAAAAATATTTATGATGAATAAAACCACGAAGGAAAGGAAACACAGAATGGTGCTCAAGCGCTTTCGTCTAATGACATCCTCAGGAACACTGAAGTACATAAAGAGTTACAGCCTATATATAGTTTACAAAAAAAAAAATATATATATATATATACACAATAAACGGAGAATTAAAAATTAAAGAATTGTCGGAGGAGCATACAAATTTGTAAGGAAAAACTACCGATTTTTAGCACAAGATCAAATGAATTGTTTCCAACCAATGTTATAGATAATTAAAAAAAAAAAATATACAAATTTGTACTGGAAATCTGCCCGGGTTTTAGCACTCTGCCCTTCTTGTTTAAGGTTCAATGTATATAGAAATAAATTGAAAAATAAAAGTTATTAGAGTAGCATACAAGTTTACCAAAGGTTTAGCGTTCTACCCTTCTTATCTAAATCTGTTCTGAAGGAATTCAAAACAACAGGATCGAGTTGAAAAAGACCTTTGCTTATGTTGAAGTTATTTGTAAGTTCAATAATGATAGACTCAAGAATATTTCTCTTAACAATGTTGCTAGAGTGAAATAAAACTGAAGCATTATTCCAATCGATACAGTGGGATAACTCTGACAAATGGACAAAAAGGGCACTGGACGACTGTTCTGTTCTAACGGAATATTGATGCTGTTTTATACGTGTGCAAATCCTTTCCCGTCTGACCTATGTAAAAGGAATCACATTGTTTACAACCAATTTTATAGATAATGCCCGATTTATTAGTAGGGCTATTTTTTACTATGATATTTTTCACAATATTGTTATATGAAAATACTACATTAATATCCAAAAGTTTAAGTACATTAGCAATGCCCAAAAAGCCCGGGAAAAATGGAAGTACTAAAATATTTTCTGACAAAGTACGAGTGTTATTATTCACACGATAGAAAGTTCGTTTTGCGTTGAGACAAGATTCCATAAACGCAGATGGATAACACAGATCACTTCCAATACCGTTGATTTTTTCTAATTCGGCATCGATGTATTCCGGACTGGCGATCCTAAGGGCGCGGAGAAACATTGAAGAAAAAATGGCCTTCTTAGTGGGGGTGTCATGTCCCGAGTAAAAGTGTACGTAGGACAAATTGTTTGTTTTTTCCGATAGATACTAAACTTAAAACCTGGGCTTTCCCTATGTACACGCACATCCAAAAACGGGATTGAGTTATCTTGTTCCACTTCTAAAGTAAACTTAATGGAGGGGACTTGGTCATTTAACTGGAGGAGGAAGTTATCCAGGTCACGATTCATGGGCCAGATACACAAAATATCGTCGACGTACCGCAACCAAGGGATGCCAACCCCCAGGATTCTCGGAATGTAAGTAATTTCGAAAAACTCCATATAAATACTGGAGAGGAGGGGCATTATCTATAAAATTGATTGTAAACAATGTGATTTCTTTTACATAGGTCAGACGGGAAAGGATTTGCACACACGTATAAAACAGCATCAATATTCCGTTAGAACAGGACAGTCGTCCAGTGCCCTTTTTGTTCATTTGTCAGAGTTATCCCACTGTATCGATTGGAATAATGCTTCAGTTTTATTTCACTCTAGCAACATTGTTAATAGAAATATTCTCGTCTGCCATTATCCAACTTACAAATAACTTCAACATAAGCAAAGGTCTTATTCAACTCGATCCTGTTGTTTTGAATTCCTTCAGAACAGATTTAGATAAGAAGGGTAGAACGCTAAATCTTTGGTAAACTTGTATGCTACTCTAATAACTTTTATTTTTCAACTTATTTTTATATACATCAAACCTTAAACAAGACGGGCAGAGTGCTAAACCCCGGGCAGATTTCCAGTGTAAATTTGTATTTTTTTTAATTATCTATAACAATGGTTGGAAACAATTCATTTGATCTTGTGCTAAAAATCGGTAGTTTTTCCTTACAAATTTGTATGCTCCTCCCCCAATCCTTTAATCTTTAATTCTCCGTTTATTGTATACTATATATATATATATATATATATATTTTTTTTTTCTGTAACCTATATAGAGGCTGTAACTCTATGTACTTCAGTATTCCTGAGGATGTCATTAAACGAAAGCGCTTGAGCACCATTCTGTTTCCTTTCCTTCGTGGTTTTATTTCTATATATATATATATATATATATGAGGATGAATTTAACAAATACGTGAAATGAATGAATGATGCAAAGCCACAAGGAAAATTCCCTGACGAGGTGTACTCCTGAATAGACGAAAGGACTTGGTATCATTCTTTCTTTTTCCTTGTGGTTTGCATCATATAATATATATAGACACGCAATGTTTGTCCGGAGTGTTAATTAGTAGTTACATTTTATAAATGCAAATTTACACTATACTGTATACATTAGATTCACAACCTTCTCAGTAATAAGGTATACGTTGCGGCGTGTCGTAACACAACTTCCCGCAGATTAGCGGAGCTAAGCAACATTGGGTTTGGGTTGTAGTGGGGTTGGTGATCGTCTTCTGCATTCGGAGGTAGGTCCACCTCAGTCACAACCTTGGACTTTATGGAGGTGATTAACTACCTTCCTTCTCCGGAGAAAAAAAAATGCATCCGTCATAATCCTTAAAATGAAACTAAAATATTGCTTAAAATCGACAAACATAACTAGCCGTTTCGAATCTACAGGCGGATATATATATTGTATATATAGTGTCCATACGTCCCGGTTTTCAGAGAGCTGTTCCGATGTTTAGAAAAAAGTTTTCGGGACAAAAAATGACTAACGTGTGTATTATTATATTTAGTATTCATTTACTATGTTAAAAAGTGTTTTCAAATAAACCTATACGCTATAGGGCATAGATCCGTTCTTGTCCCAGTTTTTCCAAGCCCAAATGTGGACACCCTACGTGTGTGTGTGTGTACACACACACACATATTATAATATAATATATGACTACTAATTCCCCGGCCCCGGGTTCGATTCCCGGCAACGACAGTTAGCGCGTGCAAACCCAGCTGTTCAATGTTCATCCTTCCATACAGTAACGATTGGTTGGTAGATAAATGGGTACCCTGGGTAGCCTAGTGGTTAAGACGCTTTGGCTGCTGATCGGGAAGTCGTGAATGAAATCGAGCCCATGTAAGGACTTTGTAATTTCTGACTACCCGCGGTGGGTCGTAGTTAGGATTTCACGTTAAGCTGTAGGTCTTGGGTGGAGCAACCAGCATGACCTTCGTCAGAAGAAAAATTCGGCCAGAATCAAAACCAAGGTATAATATATATATATATATATATATTTTTTTTTTTATTAGCTCCACTACTCTTCATAATCATGCTAACTGACATAGATGAGGACGTTACCAGAGACAGCACAGTAACATCCTTTGCAGATGACACAAAGATCAGTAGAAAAATACGAAAGCCAGAAGACATAGGATCTCTACAAACCGACATAAACAAAATTTACAAGTGGACGGAAGACAACAATATGAAGTTTAACACCGAGAAATTTCAGCTATTACGGTACAGAAAAAGAGAAGACCTAAAGTCCATGGAATATTATACCCCAAATGGACAGGAAGTCCAGAGAAATTCCAGAGCAAAAGATTTAGGGGTTGTAATGACAGATGATGCGAAATTTGAAACACAAAATAAGATAGCAGTAAACAGAGCAAAGAGAATAACGGGTCAGATATTGAGAACTTTTAAACGAACGGATAGGAATGTAATGATCCCTCTACTGAAAACCCTGATAATACCCAAACTGGAATACTGCTCGGTCCTAACATCCCCGTATAAAAAAGAAGACATTAGACAGCTGGAGGGGATTCAAAGAAGTTTCACAGCCAAGATCAATGGGTGCAAAGAACTAAATTACTGGGAAAGGTTACGAGAACTAGACCTATATTCACTGGAAAGGAGAAGAGAGAGATACACCATTATTGACACTTGGAAAATAATGGAGAAACTAGTCCCTAATCTTACTCTGAATCCCATAACTCCCCAAACAACGGTGGAAAGTAGAAGCGGTAGACTGTGTCGTATTCCCAAATTGAAGGCGAGACAGGGAACATCCTTAACCCTGAAAGAAAATAGTTTTGTAGTGAGAGGACCAAAACTATTTAATCAGTTGCCCAAAGACCTAAGAAACACGAAGGGAGTTGCAGTGGAAATCTTCAAAAGAAGACTTGACGCCTGGCTCAGAACAATCCCCGATGAGCCGGGCGTACCTGGCTATGTGAGGTGGAGAGCGCAAGAATCCAACTCACTACTTCACCAGGCCAACTCGAGAGGAGGGGCGACACGCTTGACCTTCGCGAAATGAGAAATCATCACGTGGAACCTTTGTGGTTATTATATATATATATATATATATATATATATATATATAAATAATGAATTTCACAATAAAACACGTGAAATGAATAAATGCTGCAAACCCACAAGGAAAAATATATATACATATATATATACTGTACATACTATATATATATATATATTATATATATATAGCTTCAACCAACTATCCCCCCCTGCCCGCACAGTCCTTGTTGCCATCGACATCAACAAAGCTTTCGACACTGTCCCACGCCACATTCTTGCACAAAAGATTACACTAGGCAACAAAGATTTTGTTACAGAAGACCAAATAGGTGCTCCTAGCTAATTTCGGTATGCTGATTTCAAATCTATAATTAGATTGTTTCTATCACGTCTAGATTTTGTGTAAAATGCAAATCACTTTTAGTAAAATTTTCTACCACGTCCAGATTTTGGTTTTAATCGGCTTAATGCCAGTAATATGAAACTTGCTTTTCAAGGTTAAAGCAATTTCTTTTGCCAACTATATACAAATTCGAACAATTTTGATAAATAAACAACTTCTGCTTTGTCTGTGGACAATATACACCTAAGCCACAACGTAGAAACATAACAACGAAGATTAAACTTGCCTACAAGTGTTATTTTGACTGTAAGTTAGGAGACCAACAGAGGGACTGGGCACCACATATTTGCTGTGCACAGTGCAATGCAATGTTAATAGCTTGGATGAATGGTAAAAGAAAAGCTATGCCGTTCTCAGTCCCCATGGTTTGGCGTGAGCCGAAAAATCACTTCAATGATTGTTATTTTTGTTTGACAAAGATTGCTGGTTTCACAAAGAAAAACAAATCAAAGATCACGTACCCAAACTGCGAATCAGCAATGAAACCAGTACCACATGATGAAACAAATCCACCACCAGTTCCACCAGCAACGATAACAGACAGCAGTTCATCTGAAGATTCTGCTAGTGATATAGAAACAGGGAAAGATGGCATATATGTTCCAGATGCAAATATTTCCCCACATTTGTTAAGTCAAGCGGAGTTAAATGACTTAGTGCGCGATTTGGAATTACCAAAAGAAAAGGCAGAGTTGCTTGGTTCAAGACTTCAAGAATTTAATCTTCTCCAACCAAACACCAAAGTTTCCCATTTCCGCCATCGCCATTTGCAGTTTTCATCATTTTACTTACAGGAAGAAAACGTTTGTTTCTGCCACGATATCAGTGGTCTGATGCAAGGGATTGGCTGTCGCTATGATCCAAAAGAATGGAGACTGTTCATTGACTCTAGTAAAGCTAGCCTTAAAGCTGTATTACTGCACAACGGCAATGAAAAACCTTCAATACCTGTAGCACATGCCACTGGCCTTAATGAGACTTATGAATCGATGAAACTGCTGCTAAGACTCATCAAATATAAGGACCACACATGGAATATTTGTGGCGACCTTAAAGTTCTATCATTACTTCTTGGGTTACAGTTGGGCTACACAAAGCATATGTGCTTTTGTGTCTATGGAACAGCAGAGATGACAAGAACCACTACAAAAAAAATGATTGGCCATCTAGAACTGAACATGTTGTTGGTAAATACAATGTGAAACACCCAGCACTTATTGACCCTCAGAAAGTACATCTTCCACCAATTCACATTAAACTTGGCCTTATGAAAAATTTCGTGAAGGGTATGGATCATCAAGGTAGTGGTTTCCAATATTTAAAGGATAAATTCAAAGGAATATTGACAGATGCTAAGCTAGAAGCTGGAGTTTTCACTGGACCACAGATCCGCAGTGTCATCCACGACTCATCGTTTCCATCTAACCTAAATGAGAATGAACTAGGAGCATGGACATCTTTCGTTGAAGTTGTCAAAAATTTTCTTGGAAACCACAAAGCTGAAAACCACCGTAAACTCGTAGAAAACATGCTTAAATCTTATGAAATAATGGGATGCAGAATGTCTTTGAAAATTCATTTTTTACATTCTCATCTTGACTTCTTCCCGGCCAACCTTGGGGCTGTAAGTGACGAGCATGGTGAGCGCTTCCACCAACAGATCTCAGTTATGGAAAACAGATACCAAGGTAATTTCAACCCAAATATGATGGGAGATTATTGTTGGTTCCTGCAGAAGGAGAGCTCGTCATCCTACAAGCGACAAAGGAAGAGGACACACCAAAGTTTCACTTAAGAACATGAATTTGCCTTTCAGTAGTAACAACAAAATACTAACGCGCTTTGGGTGGATGGTTGGGCGCAGGGGTGGTAACTCCGCCAGCGGAATTCCGCTGTCTGTCTTAAGCCAGAATAAAGGAAGAAAGACATCCCTGTTCACTAATTATTTAAGTATGCTTAACATAAAACGTGGCACGGAAAAGTAGCTTAGACGGCTTTCGTAATAGAAGCGAGTGAGAAAAAAAATGAAAAATAGGGGTTTTCGGTTACACAAAATCTGGACGTGATAGAGAAATTTTGATATCAGATCTGAAATCAGCATCAGCGCTTTAGTAGGAATCAGTAGTTCACGTGTCTAACAAAAAAAAAGTTGAAATTTGTTGCCTAGTGAATTATTGATCTCGACATCCCCACCAATGACAAGAAATGGCTTACTAATCTCATTGCAGGCCGACTTGGCAAAGTCATACACAAACAACACTCATCCAAAACCTACAGACTATACAATGGCGTCCCACAGGGCTCCATACTCTCTCCAATCCTCTTCAACCTTTTCATGCACGACCTCCCACAACCTCTCTCCCCCAGGTCCACGTCTCCTCCTATGCAGATGACCTGACCATAACAGCACAACACCATAACCGTAACACCGCCACACGCCTGATCCAGCAGTACATTACCAATCTGGAACTCTGGCTGACTAACAATAGGATGTCAGCATCCCCTCAAAAATCCTCCATCACCCTCCTAACCTCAGACCGCCACGAATCCCAAGCACATCCGAGAGTCACCCTCATGGGACATCCCCTACCCCTAAACAAAACCCCAACAATCCTTGACCTCACCCTAGACACACACATGTCCTTTTCCCCTCACATATCAAACATTTGCTCCAAAGCAACAAAAAAAACTCAACGCCCTCAGAACACTCACCTCCACAACATTCGGTCAACAGAAGGAATCCCTCAGTATCCTATACAAACAGTTTGTACGTACTACCCTAACTTACGCTGCCCCCGCCTGGTCCCCGTCCATCTCCCACACAAACCAGAAAAAGATACAGACCACACAAAACAGAGGTCTCAGAAGCATTACTGGCTGCCTCCGAACACACCCATCCCACATCCACATGCAGATACGAAAATACTCCCCATCGAACACCACATGAACATGACAGGGACTCAATTCTTCTCCAGAGCACTGACCCCAGACCACCCCTGTCACCATCTCACATTACACAATCCCCCACCCCGCAACAAAAAACATACTCCTGCTGCTCACTATTCGCAGCTACTGAACAATATCCCCCCCTCCCCCCCCCATAAACATCAACCCCATTAAACATCTCCACACAGAATTTACCGGAAATACCTACTCGACCAACCACACAACACTGTTCTTCACGATACTCCCCCTGTAGTACATCAGAGCGAACAAACCCTCCCAAGGAAAACAAGTTACTCTGGCCAGGCTCTGTTCAGGCCACCACCCCTCCCTCCAATAATACAGACACAGACTCCACCTAGCTGACACCTCCACCTGTCAAAAATGCTACCTCCACCCTGAGGACACAGAACACCTACTCTTACACTGCCACACTCTCTCTCAACAAAGAGACAACTCCAACATTACCTCTCTACGAGACCTATGGACGGACCCGTCCCACGGTGGTCGCGGGATACCTGAGTGCCGCCGGGTTCGCATAAGGGAACCCGGGGGCTACGAAGTATATATATATATATATATATACTTCGTAGCCCCCGGGTTCTCTTATGCGAACCCGGCGGCGCTCAGGTATCCCGCGACCACCGTGGGACGGGTCCGTCCATAGGTCTCGTAGAGGTAATGTTGGAGTTGTCTCTTTGTTGAGAGAGAGTGTGGCAGTGTGAGAGTAGGTGTTCTGTGTCCTCAGGGTGGAGGTAGCATTTTTGACAGGTGGAGGTGTCAGCTAGGTGGAGTCTGTGTCTGTATTATTGGAGGGAGGGGTGGTGGCCTGAACAGAGCCTGGCCAGAGTAACTTGTTTTCCTTGGGAGGGTTTGTTCGCTCTGATGGACTACAGGGGGAGTATCGTGAAGGACAGTGTTGTGTGGTTGGTCGAGTAGGTATTTCCGGGTGAATTCTGTGTGGAGATGTTTAATGGGGTTGATGTTTAGGGGAGGGGGATATTGTTCAGTAGCTGTGAATAGTGAGCAGCAGGAGTACGTTTTTTGTTGCGGGGTGGGGGATTGTGTAATGTGAGATGGTGACAGGGGTGGTCTGGGGCCAGTGCTCTGGAGAAGAATTGAGTCCCTGTCATGTTCATGTGGTGTTCGATGGGGAGTATTTTCGTATCTGCATGTAGATGTGGGATGGGTGTGGTTCGGAGGCAGCCAGTAATGCTTCTGAGACCTCTGTTTTGTGTGGTCTGTATCTTGTTATATATATATATATATATATATATATATATATATATATATATATATATATATATATAATATATACAGGGTGTGCCGTAAGTTTCCATACATAGGAAAAATAAACATTTTTTTATGGACAACCATTTTTATTTATATATGCTCTACATCAGTGGTTCTTAACCAGGGGGACGCGCCCCCCCTAGAAACAGGAATTTCTCTAATTGTATTTGTTATTCTCTTAACGAGAGCATGGGCTAATATTGAGAAGTTGAGAATGTTATTTTGATTGAAGGGGGGCGTGGAGGGAAGGACCAATTCCTAGAGGGGGCATGGTAGTAAAAAGGTTAAGAACCACTGCTCTACATGGTTGCCATTGTTTTGAAAACACATTTCAATACGTGTTCCCCACTGTTGATGAACACGCATTAGCACAGTTGACGTTATGCTTGTAATGGCGTTGGTGATACGTTCCTTTAGATGATTTATGTCTCGTATCTTTTCCTGATACACCATGGCCTTCAAGTGCCCCCAAAGATAGAAATCAAGGGGGGTGAGATCTGGGGAGCCACTCCACAGGACCACGCCGACCAATCCAAGCATCCGGAAACTGCTGATCCAAATACCGACGCACGTATTTAAATTTTCCTATGTATGGAAACTTACGGCCCACCCTGTATATATATATATAAATAGAAACGACATAAGTATTAAGGAACGTTTCTGCACACGAGGAGGAGAGATAACGAAATAATGAAAAATGAGGCGAACCGCCTCCCAGGCGGTTCGCCTCATTTTTCATTATTTTGTTATCTCTCCTCCTCGTGTGCAGAAACGTTCCTTAATACTTATGTCGTTTCTATTCATTTATATACTGCGCGGTCATTGCAGTTATTTGCATATATATATATATATATATATATTAATGCTATGTTTCAGACCAACAAAGACCCTAGGATCCACTCATGGCTGGTCTACCTGTGTTCATAATTGTGTATTGTGCATGTCCTCCATGGCGGCGGAAAGGACCTACAATTTTACGTGGGTTCCGAACCACAAGGCCTTAATTTTACTACCTTAAAACTATACCCAATCTATCAACATATGCGTCTAATCTATTTATAAACACCTATTTACTATTCTATGCGTAAAAAAGTTTTTGGCAACTGTTGTCTCGAACCTTCTACTTGTCAACTTACACCCGTTATTTCTAGTCCTATTATACCGAGATATTCCGAAAAAGCTATCTCTATCTACGTTATCGAACCCATTCATAATTTTAAAAACCTGGATTAGATCACCCCTTAGCCTCCTAGTCTCGAGTGTAGTCAATTTTAACTCCTTAAGCCTATCCTCGTACGACTTCGACCTAAGCGACGGAATCATCTTAGTTGCTCGTACTCTTTCGATTTTGTCTATCCACTCGCATATGAGGATTCCAAAACTAGATCGCGTACTCCAAATGGGGTCTAACTAATGATTTATAAAGAATAATAATATCGCGCGATTTGTACTCAAAATTCCGAGCTATAAAACCTAACACTTTGTTCCGCCACTTTTAAATCACCAGTGACTATAACTCCTAAATCTTTTTCCTGCTCTACGTTTGCTAACTCCTTCCCTGACATACTATACGCAAAATTACCGTTACACGAACCGATATGTAAAATTTTGCACTTATCGACGTTAAATCTCATTTGCCATGTGACTGACCAATCAACGATTTTATTCAGATCTTCCTGGATTTTACCTCTATCTTCGTCATTAAGCACCCTACCACCCAACTTCGTGTCATCCGCAAACTTTGAAACTGTACTGACTAGGCCGACATCTAAATCGTTAATAAATATATATATATTAGGGTGGCCCTTAAAACTGAAGTGTCGATTTTGTATCCTCTCACCCACTCAATTTGTTCCGTCACTCGTCTAGCTGCACTGTGCGAAATATGATGGTTTTCGAGAAATATTTGGAGGTCGCCCTGGCACGTCAGTTTTCCTTCTATTAGGTTTTCGACATACTCAATTACTCATACTCTTGTTCTCATTTGCAGGATTGATACATGATGGATATGCGACAGAAGTGTTATCTTGGTGTTTATTTTGTGGAAGAAATCAGGGGAAGGAAGCTTCCTTCCATTGGTCAGGCCTTTGGCCATTTCCTTTTCCTTCACGAAAAGCAGCAACAGCCTGTCCGTGAGGCAAGCCGCAACACCGCCAGGGCCGTAATGGAATTCTGGCATTTGGCAAGCATTCCCACTCGGGCTGAACAGCACTGCATTGCCAAACTCGAACGGACCTTCGACGAGTGGAAAGGGCTGAAAAAACAAGACCAGGACCGGCGATGCGCACAAGAAAAAAAAGGATTTTAAGAAGTTGAACGATTTGTTCGACATTGCGCACGCGGATGCCCTGAAGATGATCAAGAACCCTGAAGACAAGGCCTTTCTCCAGATGCAGAGGCAGAAGGACAGGACTGGATACATCGCTGGACTGGACTCGGAGCAAACGAGAAGGAATGAAGCAGCGGCGAAGAGGAATGTTCAGAAGCTCCGGAAGAGGAAATCCGCTGAGGAGTGCGAAGCATCTACCAGCCGAGCAGTTTTCGAGTCGTCTTATTCCTACGCATCCGGAGACAGGGGACGGACTCAGGTGCCTGCGGAGCGAAGTAGGGGGAGGACCAACATCATGATAGCCGGATTGGCAGCTGCACTTGACAGGACACAGATCTCCTCCAGGAGTGCCTACATACTGACGGAAGCTGCTAGCAGTCTCGGACGGAATGCGGAAGAGCTGAACATAAACCGCAACTCCATTCAGCGACTCCGGGCTTGGCACCGATCGGAGACGGCACAAAAGATGAAGGAAGAATTCCCGGGTGAAGGTCCCCTCGTCGTCCATTGGGACGGGAAGTTGATGGAGGACTTGACGAGCAGGGAGCACGAAGAGCGTCTTCCAATCACTGTTTCGTGGCACGGAGTTGAGAAGCTTCTTGGGGTCCCAAAGCTTCACACAGGAACCGGGGAGGCTCAAGCGTCAGCTGTTGCTGCTTGCCTGCAGGAGTTGGGTATCAGTGACCGGGTTCAAACTCTTGTGTTTTGATACAACAGCATCCAACACAGGACATCACTCCGGAGCCTGCTGCCTGATTGAACAGAAGCTGGGAAGAGATCTTCTCTACCTTGCTTGTCGTCACCACATCTTGGAACTGGTGATCGGAGCGGCTTTCGAGGTCGCACTGCCAGTTCCATCAACAGGACCACCGGATATCCAGCTCTTCAATCGGTTTCGGGAGAAGTGGTCTTTCATCAACCAGAAGGATTTAAAGCCAGCGATCACTGATCCTGTTGTGGAGGCTGCAGTTGCCCCGGTCAAGGAAGAATTCCTTCAGTTCTTCCAGTCCCAGACGGAGCATACCAGGGAAGATTACAGGGAACTCGTGGAACTCTGCATCATCTTCCTTGGGGGGACCCCACAGCGAGGCATTCACTTCAGTGTTCCTGGAGCAATGCACCGAGTTCGCTGGATGGCCAAGGTCCTCTACGCCATCAAGATCTGGCTTTTTCGGGACCAGTTCAAGTTGACCGCAGTGGAGTAGAAGGGCATCAAAGAACTCGCCTTATTCGCTGTCATCGTGTATGCGAAAGCCTGGACAACGGCTCCACTTCCTCACCAGGCTCCTCTCAACGACTTCCTCCTCATGAAGTCCTTGTTGAAGTACCCGCACGAGGCCATCAGCAAGGCGACCGCCAAGAAGCTCTCACACCCATCTGTGGTATCTTTCCGAGGAACTGGTCGGTTTCTCTCTCTTCGATGAAAGGGTATCCTGGGAAACAAAGCAGTTGATGGTGGAAGCCATGGAAGGCGAGGAAGAAGATGATCCTCCCAAAAGACCGAAGCTGGATGCAAGGATCTTCTTGGATGATGATGGAAAGGGTCTTCAGCAACTGGTGTCCGCAAACTCCAAGGCTCTTTTCACGAGGTTGGCCCTTCCGGATGATTTCCTTCGCCAAGACCCCCGCGAATGGCCTCAGTCCCAAAGCTTCCAAGCTGCCGCAAATCTGGTCCGGTCCCTGGCTGTGGTCAACGACAGAGCAGAGAGGAGTTGCCCTTATTCAAGACTTTAACAAGAAGCTGACCAGCGATGAGCAGCAGCTCTAATTCCTCCTTCAAGTCGTCGCAGACCACCGAAAGAAGTTCCCGGACTGCAAGAAAGCGACACTTTTGAACAAAGGCAGGTAACAATGAGTGGCTGGCAACCACGATACCCCCGCCTTTGAGCGGCTAATACCTACTTTTGAGTAGAGGGGACCTGCATGCCCTGGGGCCAATAGTGTCAAAATATATCTATCTGGGATATATATATATATATATATATATATATATATATATTAATAAAAAGTGGATCTTTTATGTTATTACGAACAGTATAAAAAAATTAGTGATACTGGAATATAAAAGGTGGAAGTTCATATCCCTGAACTTTTAATGGATCGTGTGTAATGGATTTAATGAAGGAGAAAAATTTTCCTGAAAAAACACCTTCACAGCATTCACTGAATGAAAGATCAGTTCGAATGAAACACTAATATAACTCAAACTGCGATGCGGTCTTTCGTAATAAGCTCTCTTATATAATAGCAAGGAAGGCTCAATTGCAGCTCAATCAGACAAAACAATCAACTTTCAATGAGAGGCTAGCATTATAGTAATGTAAAGGGTTATGAATAATGCAACTGAATGCAGAATTATTATTATTATTTTAAATTAAATATTATATTTATAAAAAGTCTCCTACAAAATATGGACAAGAGAGGGAAGCTTAAACTAACATACTAAATAAGCTCTATAATCATAGTGATTTAAACACACACACACACACAAAGTTAAAATTAGAAAAATAGACTAGCAAGCCTGAATTGATACATGACCAAATTAAAAGAACAGTTGAACTTGAAACAAGTTTTTCTTCAGTGAAAATATAAAAATGGCTCATTATCTTGACTTCAACAGATATCGACAAGAGAAAATTCTCTCTCTCAAAAAAAAACCAGTAACAATAACTTCTACAAGAATGAAGTTTTCAAATAATTCTACTAATCTCTAACTACAAAAATTACTCTTGAAGTCAAAGTTTTTGCCATACTAAACAGAACAGTAATGATGTTGCAATGACAAGAAAAATAATGCAAATTAAATTATTAAATGGCTAAAATTCTAAAAATTTATGATTAAGAATCTTCACTTTTCTCTGGTGGGGGTCCGCAAGGCTGAACCATTTTCTCCATCATATTGAAACGAACTCTTGCTTTTGTTTCATTTTCAGCAATTGCTATAAAATTCAGTAGATCAAAATGTCCCATGAATGATCCATAAATATCTCGATGCTGGTTCACACACCACTCAAATTGACTTGTATCAGCATGACCTGAAATGAGTTAAAATAAATCAGTACTCCATGACATTATATAAATTAGTGTAAAAGTCCTAGTTTGCTTACACCAATTTTCAATGGGTGCAAAGTTCATAGCTTATTAGACCCTATTCAATATAATAATTTATTATAAATGTGGTGAAGACCTAATTGAGGCTAAAGATGAATTCACACCTAAATTTGAGATTAATCTATTGAACTAAAAGTTGTTTGAAATTCTCTCTTAATTAAGGGCAAGTTAAATGAGTTGAGTTGGTTGTATACTGCATAGCCTAGCCGAATTAGGCCTATAAAATGAGAAAGATGATGTTTGTTCCACACAATTTATCCAAGTTCAAAAAGTAGTAGTAATAACATTTTGGTTTTTTAAAAACTTCCTCTGTAATAGCAAAGGTTGTGTGATAGAGGTGGGCCTACAGCTTTATCAGAAATCCAAATCCTGGGTTATTACATCATCTCAAATACAGAAGACAGTCATCCATCTAACTACTGCTGAACAGACCCATCATTGCTTAACTTCACTAATCTAATGGGAAGTGGTATTGCCAAGCAGCCATGACTTAAAAATGTAAAACAGCTTCATTTCCAAGGTCATCTCACACTTCTCAAATTTAAAACAATTGATGCTTTTAACATTAAGCATTACTTAATAAATATACCAATTTACCTTGAACAGTATAATAATGTGAGGGTTCATGATCCTGTTTTGCTACTTGACTAGGTGTCTTTTAATTTTTTGCCCTAAAACTAAACATTAGGTTGTTTAGCTACACCTACAATGACTGATTAAATAAATGGATTAATCAAATAGGGCCTACTTTTTGTAAAAAAAAAGTATTTATTTTCTGAACAATAAACTGCTGTCTGTCCATTATTATTAAATTACTAATAAATGTCAAGTAGTAAACTGTAATATACATTTAACAAAGTATAGTACTTGTGAGCTTATTCAGAAGTTATCGTCTATTTTTTTAGATTAAACCTAAAAATTGGGTTAAATCTATATAGACTAAATTATACTATTGTACAGGGTGTCCCAGAAGTCTAGACTCATAGGGAAAATAGACATTATATTTTTAAAGTGAAATGAACACATTTCTAATGTCAGTTTTACATATTTCAGGAAAGAAAATACCTTGTTGGCTCAATATACCAATCAAGAGAAGGTGGAACTGGTATTGCTACACATCTCCAGAAAAGCCAGAGGGAGGCATGTTCATGAAATAACTGACATGCCTCCCCCTGGCTTTTTCTGGAAACATGTAGCAATACCAGTTCCATCTTCTCTCGATCGGTATACTGAGCCATCAAGGTATTTTCTTTCCTGAAATATGTAAAACTGACATTAGAAATGTGTTCATTTCACTTTAAAAATATGTCTATTTTCCCTGAGTCCAGACTTCTGGGACACCCTGTATATGAAGGTAAGTAGAAGAGCAAATAAATTTTAAAATTAAGTTTTTACAACTTTTTTTTAAGTTTTAGGCTGTAGGTCTTTCTGAGCAGGGCCTTGCTAGTTTTATACACCCTATGTAACTGCCTGGTTTGTAACATCACTAATAAAACTAGTTCAATTTACACACCAAACTGATAACATACTATATCTTTCCAATAAGCTCAACTCCTTAGGTAGTACCAAAAGTCTGTTTTTAAGATTTGGAAGATGCATTAAATCTTAAATGCTTGGTGAAAATAAAAATTAGCAGTTCTACTTAATAATAATGTATGAAATTAAGGTGGGGAAATATGATACTTTTTGAAAGTTTTTGAAAGGCTGGTTACAGTACTTCTCATAATCTATACTATAATAAGAGAGCTGTCCGTCTGTCTGTCCGTCCGTCCATCACACTTTCAGAAATTGTGAGAAAATAAATTCAGAAATTGTATTACGGGCGGCGATGTGAAGCTCAAGATTTTCATGACTGTGTTCTTTTCTGTAGTTTAGCAATGGGGGAAGGGTTGGGAGTGGGCGGAAGGGGTGGGAGTGGGCGGAAGGGTGGAGGTGGGGGTAATGGGGGATGGGTGTGGTAATGGGGAGGGGTGGGGGTAATGGGGAGGGGGTTAGCCCCCAAGTTGTATGAATGGGGGTGAGGAGGTTTTGGGAGATACCAGATTCAGAAATGTTGACACAATGTGAAGCTCAAAATTTTCACGGCTGGGTTCTTTTTTTGTAGTTTAGCCTGTCTAACTGTCAGCGAAGTGACGGGAACTGTACTAGTAATAATAATAATACAAGTGACAGTTTATTCTTAGCCCAACTTTACAGCTTTAAATTATTTTATTACATATGGTACTTGTATTGTACAATACATAAGAATAATGAATTTGCAAATTAATTTCACACAAAATACTAGCAAAATTTTTTTTTATTAAAACTGAAGGAAAGGCTAAGCATTTTTTTTACAAAATGTTGGCACTTCTATTTTACTGCAATAAGCTAATGAAAATTTGCCAAATAAAAACCATGCAAGAATTATTTTTACCTGTTCCAATATACTTTGACTGCAAATGCTCCAACTGGGAATGTATATTATATCTATCACCCATAATGACAAAAGATGCTGTAAAGGTTCTTTAATAGGGTTCTGTCTAAATAATCTGTTAAAAAAAAAAAAAAAAATTACAATTTACAAGATTAGAGACTATCAAAAATAACAAATAATCAGTCTAAAATCACTTTCAATAAAACAGGGTTTTAACATACCCAAACTTAAAATATTGACTAGTAGGTAGTAAAAATTCAACCTGGGTTCAGTTCCTTTTGTAGGGTACAGAAGGGTGACATCACACACATTCATGCATTTTTTCTTAATTTTAATAGCAATGCAGTGAAATTGACCAAATTTGTTTTCTTTGTTCATTGTTTTCCCTTTGGAATGATATAGTACAAGAGCTACTTGACATGCATGCACGCGCACACACACACACACACACACCACACACACAGCTTGTCAAATGAGGAATTTATCCAGCAACAGAGTGCAGTTGAACACAAAAGTGATGATGATAACTCAGTTGCATAAGTTTTTTCAACAAAGAACTGTCCAAGGGCTTTTGTTTGCTTGAACAAGCAAAGAATTTTTTTTGAAGTCTCGGATCTGAACACAGAGCACAGTACAAGAGTGACAAGAGAATTGGAGAAAAGTATTAGCTGCTACCATCAACTTTATGTGAAGAAGAAGAAAGGAGCTCTACTCTAAACAAACAAAACTAGATCAATTTTTCAAAAAAGGTTTGGAATAATTTTGCCATGTTTTTTCTTTTTAATACTTTAATTAATGTTTGCAGGCATGGGGATGAGGCCTGACCTCAGGCCTCGAGGCCGAGGCTGATGATATACATTTTTCAAAGGCCTCGAGGCTGAGGCTTTTTTAGGGGAGGCCTTAAAGGCCTTAAGATTGTTAGGCTAAAGGTATTTGCACCCAGAGGTGTGATATTTGGATGCAAATAATGAATGCGGTATTTGCACCTCTGGGTGCAGATACTCACTTCAAAATCTTTTATAAATAAGCTCCTCCATGCTTTTGGAAGGCTCAACAATCTAGTCTAGGTCTAAAGCTCTTCGAAAGGTACGGTAACCTACCATAGCCTCACATTATAGCCTGTATCTTTTCTTTTTTTTTAAATCCATAAGGAAAAGCAAGATTCTACTCAAAATTAATAAACAAAGACATAGCTCACTTCACTTACATAATAAAAGGGCATTATTAAGCACGTTATTCTATCACACACTGCAACACCACAACACCAACATTCTGTGTATTTACACTTGCCAGGTCACACAGTCAGACACAGTTGCCAGATCCTGGGCACCATACATTACACTAGGTAACAAAATTTGAAAAATTTTCTGTTTATTGTGATTTTTCTGTCGTTTCTTAATGATTTCGGGGTGCAGATTCCAAAAATGATATTGGTTTTACTCTATCATCAACCATTTCAAAAATATAGGTTATCACACTTTTCATATGGCAAAGTATATAAAGAAGGCTAACATATATATTTTCTGAAAATAAAAACTACTATATTGGAAATTAATGTTTATTGAGCCAAAATTGTTTGACAAACCCAAAATGGTGCAAAGGATATAATATATATCATGAGGAGAACCGATAAGAGAATAACAAGCCTCATTATGCAGTGTGCGTTCCTTAAAAATGCACTGAAGAACGTGACTTCCACATATGAACATTCTTATCCTTTCTGATCAGCAACCATACATAGTCTCCCATCATGGAAGCATCCCAATGGCCCTGGTACCTTTTCTCCATCGTTTGAATATCTAGATGGAATCTTTCGCCATGTTCTTCACTCACATCGCCCAGGTTATCACGAAAAAAGTCTAGATGTGAATGCAGATAGTAATTTTAAAGACATACAGCACCCCATTTTGCCATAGCACTTAATCAAGTTTGACACTAACTCCTTATAGTTTGGTGCTTTATGGTTGCCTAAAAACCCATGAACCACATCACAGAAAGCACACCTAGCCTCTTTTTCAATCAGCGTCATTTTGGCTTCAAGGTTCTTTGAATTCAACAGCACCTTGACTTGTGGTCCTACAAAGATGCCAGCCTTAACTTTGGCCTCAGAGAGTTTAGGGAACATGACCCGAGTCTGTTGGAAAACTTCCCCTCCAAAATCTAGCGCAGTTACAAACTGCTTAATTAGACCCAACTTAATATCGAAAGGTGGTAGCAGAACTATGTCAGGCTTCACAAAAGGTTCCCTGAGTATGGGGCTCCAATAAACCTTAGCCCCCACCCCCATGGCCTAAAGTCTAAACCATTAGAGGTACAGTAAAACTAAACATACCTTACAAAGAGAATTTAATCCTGCATTTAATGAGAAACAATTAAAACTTGGTGTTCCTGCCATTGGCTTCCAAGACAGCCTGAATTCGCTTTGGGTAGCTTGCCAAAAGTGACATGAATAGATCTTGATCATTACACAAATTTGTTAAAACAGTTTCAATGTGTTGCATCATTGTATCCTTCAAAAATCAATTTGCTGCAGGTTCTTGAAACAAGAGACATTCAACCTTGTCCTTTATAACTGATCGAATGTGTTCACAGATGTTCAGGTCAAGAGAATTTCCTGGCCATTCTTCATTTCCAAAGAAATTGATCTCATGGTTCCGCAACAACTGTTGAGTGGCTAATGCCTTAAAGCAGGGGGCCTTATCGTGCAGAAGTGTGACCTGATCGACATCCATAACATTGTTTGGGTTTCTTAGAAAAGGAATGACATGCTGGGATAGAATAATATCACGAAAATACTGTCCATCCCAACTCTGACCATTTGGCTTCAGCACCCACATGAGCTTGTTTGCAGTGAACAAAACAAACACACCAACACAGTCTGGACTTTTTAATAATTCGCGATAATGTTCATTGTCATCAATTTCATCTGGTGTTGTGGCCCACACTCCATCATTTTGGTAGTTAGGCTGACGTGTTATGTAAACAAAAAATTCATCGGAGACAGCTAAATGCATGAAATCATCCACATCCCAATCTTCAAGATAATCAGCAAACCACATTCTGTCATCGATGTTAAGTTGAGTTTTTCTTGGCTTTGGAAGTTCATGCCAAGGCTTCAAACCTTGCCTATGATGGTACAGTCGAATGATCTCACCACTAACGATCATTCCTCTCAACACTTCGATCTCTCTAGAAAGTTTAGCACAGCTGTTTTTCCACTTACGTGTACTGCTTTCAATGATGTCCTTTGTTTCCTGAGTGTGTGGCAAATTTGGCTGTCCAGATTTGGTTGTATCCATTTCACATTCATCCAAAGTTTTATTCCAATTTCTTTTAACGAAGTCCTCACTTCTTCGCAACTTTTTGGCAACCCATGAACGTGTTATAAAGGTGGCTCCAGCATCACGAGCTTCCCAAAATGTTATTGCTTGTATGCGATCTATCACACGTTGCCTCTCTAAATCACCAATTAATTGAGAAGCCATTATATTATCACTATCAGCTAGACTAATTTTAATACCTGCAATAAATAAAAAATTTTATATATTTTTTATAATCACTAAAAACTATTTTGATATAAGTAAACATCTAAGCTGCAAATGGGGGGCTAAGGTTTTTTGGAACCCCTTACATTGTACTTTCCTGGTTGCAGTCCTTCACATGGAGGCCATTGAACTGTTTTATAGTGCTCAGTTGAAGCTCTGCTATCCCACAGGCAAAGAAAACATGAATATTTAGAAAACCCTCCTTGTAAACCTAACAGGAAACCAATCATTTTGAAATCACCACACACGTCCCAGTTATATTGTTCATACCTGATTTGAGCGAGCAGTTGTTTGACATTTTCAGTCCTCTTTCATTTGAACAGAATGTGCAACTGGTATAGATGGATATTTGTTCCCATTGTGGAGTAGAACAGCTTTTAAACTCCGAGTTGAACTGTCAATAAACAGGCGCCACTCTGAGGGTGTATGTGTTAACCCAACAGCTGTGAATAGACCATTAACCTCGCTGCAATAACAGAGAGAGCCATTGACATCATAGAACCTTGCAAACTCTTCATGCCACTTTCAGTATACAGTGCTCTTGCAGTCTTCTCCAAGCAAATTCCACTCTTTGAGTCTGGAGGTCAGAAGCTCAGACCCTGATTTCATCAGACCCAAATCTCTAATTAAGTCGTCCAATTCCCTCTGATTTGGAAGGTGAGGGTTTGTACTGAAAGTTACTGTATATTCTTCATCATGACTGTCCTCAGCAGCCGACATCTCAGATGAGCTAGCTGCATCCTCATTTTCAACCTGCAAAGCAAAGAAACAAAATATAGGCATAGCTATATACGTAGAAGAGCATCAGCACTGAGGAAAATTGACACATAATGACCCACAGTCTGTAAATACAAAAGGTAAAGTAATGGATAGATACCTGTTCTGGTGGATGTGGTATTGGAAGACCTTCACCATGTGGTACAGGAGCTATGGATAACACTATGCTTGGATACTGATGAGTCTGCCTTCCTTTAACTTTCCTGTACTTAGAAACATCTACCATGCAGTAGTAGCAATCATCGTGGTGGCTCTTTGGTTCTCTCCATATTCTGGGTACCGCAAAGGTCAGTGCCTTGCATACTCCCCACAGCCACCCTTCAAGTGTGGAGTGGCAGCTTCCACAGATCATATGGGGTGCCCAGGGCTTATCTTGGTCACCCATAGGCATACCAAAATAGAGCCAATACGTGATCCAGAACTTGGTGCCTTTCACAATCTTGTGCGATACTTGCTTGGGGCCTATGTAATACCCACAAACATAGCAGAATATATCCAGCGAGTGTTTACAAGCTCTAGTTGCCATTCTCTTTACCAAACTGTACAACATTAATCATAACCTGCAGATATAGAGAGGAGTTATTAAATCTGCAACAGATTAGATTCAAGAAAAAAGATGCATTCACAACACTGAAATAATGTTAGCAATAAAAAAGGATCGATAACACTCAAATCGTCAGCACAGAAACAAAGTACCTCAGTGCTGGTAACCATCAGACAAACAACCTGCTTTCTTTGTGTGCTCACACTTACTGACTTCTCAGACTCTGCGCTCTCTTCTTATATAGCACAGTGGAAGTTTCGGACAATTTCTAGAGCAAGAAACTGTCAACGAATATCCGGATTGTTCTCAATAATTCCTGATTATTCTGATATTGCTGCGCCCATAACATTATACTGGTAAAACATGAAAAATGGATTATCTCTGAAACCATTGATGATACACACAAACCAAGGACAGATTTGGACTCAGCAACCACAAATGCATATAAAAACAAAAAATTCTATATAAACAGAATCAGTGTTACACAGTGTTATAGTCCAATAACTTTTTATTTCTCATTTCATACAGGGGTCATTCTCTGTCAGATCAACCAGTGCCTAACACCCTCATCTCTCAGATTTTGCTGAAATTTGGTTTATAGGGAGTTTGTGGGCCCTGAATCCATTTCTGAAATTATAAGGTCAATCCAACCAACGGTTCAAGAGATATGACCTCGGGAAATTTGAGGTCACTTGCGAGGTCACTAACATTTGGCGACCCATAACTTGGGTAATAATGGTCACAATTATATAAAAGTATATATATTTAGAATCAGAAAACGACAAGGAATCCAAATATGCAAGTTTTAGAACTCTAGGTTAAAAAATAAAAAAGTTACACTGTAACCAAAATTTGAGGTCACGATTTGACCTCTGGGGTATCAAATGAGAATTTTTTTTTTAAAATGTAAAAAATGAAGGCATAGGCATTGGCTATTAGAATCAGCAAAAAAAAGTTTGTTTATGTTAGTATTTTTCATGTAACTAACATATAAGTGAACACTAGGGTGACAACTTCTTATTAGGGATAAAATTTGAAATTCAAAAAAATTTGCCGGCCATTTGTCCAATGCTGCCACCCTATGAGGAAACACCGTAGACGAAATCTCATGGAATTCGGAAAGCATTTAGGGGTGCCTCGAGTCACATGAATGAAACTGTCGCGCGGAAGAAATTTCAAGAATGAACGAGTTTCGACAACGCTTCAAAAACAAAAATGTTTCGAGAATGCAAGTATATTATATAATTTAATAGAATTATTTCCTTTATTTCATACTATAGATTATGCAAATCGATTAATTTATTTCATTAAATTAAAATTTTCATAAATAAATCGTTAAATAATATGATGTGTATCAATCTTTGGATGATCAGCTTTTGGTGCTTCAAGTTCATTTTGCATACGACTGCCTGACTGAAAACAACGCTTAGAAGTTCTCTCCCGATTCTTTTAAGATATCTAAGGTAATATTTTTTATTTTGATACATTGATTATATTATTATTGGAAATTGTTCTAGAAAAGTTTCATTAATTGTTGGCATAGTTTGATGTTTAAATTATATAAATTTGGAACTGAATTTGATTTCCTATGATAATATATATACGAGTATATATATACAGGGCCGTCTCCCGCTTCAAAGAGACGTGGAATACAATTTGCCAAGATAAGTACAAGACCCTGTCAGACCTTCCATCGAGTCTGAATGAGAATCGAGAAGAACTGATCGCTTGCTGGAATCTATATCTGACAAAACATCAGCCGAGGGATGATTACCGTGAATTCTTGGAGTTGTCGATTACAATCCTTGGAGGTAATTTACCTAACTTTAGGTTTTGGCGACCTGGAGCACTTCACCGAGCACGTTGGATGGCAAAAGTAATTTATTCATTAAAAATCCTGCTGCTTTCCCATCAGTTCAGACTTACAACTCGTGAAATGTCTGGCTTAAAACGATTTGTATTTTTTGCCCTGGAGTTATATGTCAGCGCGTGGTTCACGGCCAGCAGTCCTTCATCTGCTCCCGCGAACGATTTGAAGCTCCTTCAAGACCTAGCAAAGTACCACGATGAAAAGATCTCAGCATCCTGCCTTAGTGTCCTCGGTCGTCACTTATGGTACCTCAGCGAGTACTTGATTGGTCTCGCACTCTTTGATAAAGGTATCAATGCAACGACAAAAAAGAATATCGCTCGATCAATCCTCGAAAAAGAAGCTACTGAAGATCCTCCAAAGCGAGCCCCGATACCTGCTGTTTCTTCCATTTCAACAAAGCAGCTCTCGGACTTTGCCTCGAAAGGATCAAAGCTTCTCTTTGAACTTCTAAAAATTAATGATGGTTTCTTGTCCAAGGAACCAGAGACCTGGCCGGACGACGAAGATTTCAAGACTGGTTTGACTATAGTTGAAGGACTAAAAGTCGTCAATGACATGGCAGAGAGGGGAATTGCCTTGATCCAGGCCTTCAATACAAAGATTACGAAGAATGAAGAACAGCGCCAACATCTCTTGCAGGTTGTTGAGGATCATAGGAAGTCTCAGCCTGGTACATTGAAAAAGGGGTATGGCTTGAGGAAAAGCAAGAATTAATGGGTGGTCTCCAATTGAATGAAAGACACCCTGGAATATATTTAGTAAATATATTATTTACTTATTACGATTGGAGTACGCCTGCACTTAAACCTTATGAACTAAAACTAACGTTTATTTACATTAATTAAAAAAAATATTAATTTATTTTTACTAGGTAATGAATAATTAATTTTTGTTATAAGGAGAATTATTTACCTCACTTGAGACACCCTTAAATATTATCTGAATGACCTAATATTTACAGTACATTGTTTTCTCATGTAGTAGCAGCATTGAACAAATGGCCAATAAAAAAACTCCAACTTTCGATTTTTATTGTCACCCTAGACTGAACACCATATTCATAAGTTGTGCGTCAATTCTACCTATTTTTTCACACTTAAGCTCATAATTTGACCTATAGAAATTAAAATTACATTTTTTTATAGATATAAAAACAAAGGCAAAAAATGTAAAATTGTATTTCACTGCTAATCTACACTGGCAATAATAGTTATAATAGTGAAAGGGGAAGACCTACTTAGAGGATTCATGTGCTAGCCTAATACAATTTTTGCATGCTCGATGCTCTCATCAATTTCTTTTTGTGGAAAAATGTATTGAATTCTGCTGCCTCCTCTTAGGGTAAGACAACTCATTACAGTTAATATATGATGTCCTGGCACTGCACATGAATCCTTGTTTGATGGATAATAATATGCACTTGATCCTGATGACCCAGAGGGATGTAGAAAGTTCACAGTGAAATCATCAAACTCTTCACAATATTCCTCCACAATTCCATACCAAACTTGCATGTCATAAATGCAGCCAACATACTCTCCTGGTTTGACACATTTTAGGTTACCAAGCATTGCAGGTTCATTAGTAAAATGACTTTTCCTTATTCTTTTCTTTTCTCCAATGCCACTTGAAATGGGATACACCATCAGTTCTTCCTTATTTAGGGGAACAAATCTATGATATTTCTGAGTTCCAGGAATAGCCCTACTATCCTTGAATCGATGTTCCAACCATTCTTCTGCATCTTTCAAATCAGCTGTAGTTACAAAGAAAAATTTTTTCTTGCTCAAGTTTTCTTCACAAAACTGAAACATGTGTTCTGGTGTAAGAATTTGCCTCTCTGTAGTTCTCTGCAAACTGGCACGAGCAGTAGCTCTTTTCACTGTTCCTCCAATCCCATCACATGCATTTTTGCCATGGGATGTAGCAAAGAAGTGCCATTCACAAGACAGACCAAAATCCTCTTCATGGTAACAGAGATTTGTGAAGTTGTATCTGTTCTTATATTGGCCAGCACATCCATCTGAGAAATAGTGCACCTTCTTCAATTGTGGGCATCTGAATTTAACATATGTCATAAGCTTCAATATGAATGAGTAAACCATTATAGTGTTGTGTTTTAGTGATGCAGATAAGAAACAGACACTAAAATGGCTAAGTTCCTGGTCTGCAGATGATCTATAATAGATGACAAAAGGGTGAACTGTACACTGTGAATTGTCCCAGTGAAACCCTTGGGCAGCATCCTGGACAATGAAAGAATAATTCTCAGAGAAATCACCTACTATAACTATCTCGCTCTGAGGTGGTAGTGTTTCTTTCAACTGCTTGAAGTACTGTGATTGTTGCTGAGCAACAAAGTGATGACGAACCATGCGGGATATTTTCATGCTTAGGGATGATAAGTATTCATGAAGTGGCTCCACCTTATCAACCATTGTACAATGGTCAACAGTCACCCATTGCTTGTAAGATATTTCATTTGGAGCTGATTTCACACTGTCAAGTAACTCAAGAAAATCCAGGACACCCTCTTCTCTTGGGCAATCATTGCAAAGTTGCATCATGCAAGTCTCTCTTTCTGTACTGCAGACACTGTAATCCATAAGATCCTTGTATGAAAGACCTCTTTCTCCCAATGCAGCCAGCTGCAATTTTGGATTTTGATGGTATGTGCAGACACAGACAGAATGAGTCCCACCACTACCGGCAAGCACACAATATGATGGCCATAATTTTGCAAATGTGGAAAATCCTATTTTGGGATTCTTTTCATCATTTTTATATAGTTCAAACATCTCTCTTAAATTCCCGAGGACCAATCGTTTTTGCACCTTCAGCACTGATAACTTTCACGCAATCCTTTTGGCCAGGACACATACAACTAACCTCTTCTGACTCATAGAATCTTCTAACTATATCTTTGTGTTCTTCAGATATCACTTTTCCTTTGCTCATTAGTGGAATCTTCGGAAGGATTCCATGTTCTGATTTAAGTGAACGGCTTCTTTTCACCATGTATGTTGTAGTTTGAAAGAAACTAGCTGTTTTTTCAATTGTGTATGGTGAGTGTGTCAATATTTGTAGTTTGTGATGGTGACATTTGCTCTCCAGGAATGACTGTTTCAATTCATTCATTAATTTGTCTAGATGTTTTTCAGATTTAGTTTCAGGTTTTGAAGTATCACTTACCTCCTCGGTAATTTGAACACCATAACTGAGTTCTAGCCTCTCCTTCAGGTGTTTCTGAGCAGATGATAGCTTACCATGAGCCTTGCGCTTTTTCTGGCTTAATGACAGCCCTTCTGAAAAGAACAGAAAAAAAGGTTTCACACACCTGAATATTAGTAATTAAATATTAATTATAGTACCTTAAATGCTATATAATTGGCTATATAGTAGATCAAACAGACCTTGTAGTAAAGTATAAGTTATTATATTAATTTATTACTTACTTTTTTTAACTGGTGTTTGGTCCAGAAATGCTAGAACTGGTTCAACTGAAGTTGAAGGATTTTCTTTTATCAAGCAATCACTGTCATTGTCCAGATCTTGAATTGAAGAGATGTTACTCAAGCCACTGATAGTAGATGATTCATTTGAATCCTGCTCAGACTCGTTGTTTTCAGTGGTACTAAGTATAGTGGGGTTTTTCATTATCAGTGTCCAGCAGTTCACACACAACAATGAGTCTTTTTTCACTCTTCCAGCACATTTTTCAACAAGTACATCAGTCACTTTTCTAAGATTGATTGTTATGCATTTCTTGTGTTTTTGAATAGGGTCCTGGCAGTATTTCAAGTGCCAAACCATTGTATTTTGATCTGTAAAGATATAGGATTTACAATTAGGTAATATATATTTTTTAGAAAATATATATATACACACTTAATATTTTAGGCCTTGATAGTCTCTGAGGCTCATTAAAACACCATACCCACCAGCCACAGTGCTGGCTGGAACTGTACTAACCTGTAGACAAGGAATTTTGCAACTATCTGTGTTGATTCTGCACTTAGACAAGTAGCAACATGTTTCAACAGGTTTGTTTAGGCTACATGTGAGCTTAGTCTTCCCCTTTCACTATTATAACTATTATTGCCAGTGTAGATTAGCAGTGAAATACAATTTTTATTAAATTCTTGGAGCTTGAGGTCAAATTGATAGCTAAGATATAAAAATTCCTTGAAATGACAAGCAATTTATAAATATGGTGTTCACTTATAAGTTAGTTACATGAAAAGTACCAACATAAACAAACTTTTTATGATTGTTTCTATTAGTCAAGAACTCTGACTTTGTTTTTTATATCTATAAAAAATATATTTTAATTTCTATAGGTCAAATTATGAGCTTAAGTGTGAAAAAATAGGTAGAATTGACGCACAACTTATGAATATGGTGTTCACTTATATGTTAGTTACATGAAAAATACTAACAAACAAACTTTTTTTTGCTGATTCTAATAGCCAATGCCTATGCCTTCATTTTTTACATTTAAAAAATAAATTCTCATTTGATACCCCAGAGGTCAAATCGTGACCTCAAATTTTGGTTACAGTGTAACTTTTTTATTTTTCAACCTAGAGTTCTAAAACTTGCATATTTGGATTCCTTGTCATTTTCTGATTCTAAATATATATACTTTTATATAATTATGACAATTATTACCCAAGTTATGGCTCGCCAAATGTTAGTAACCTCGCGAGTGACCTCAAATTGCCCAAGGTCATATCTCTTGAACCGTTGGTCGGATTGACCTTATAATTTCAGAAATGGATTCAGGGCTCACAAACTCCCTATAAACCAAATTTCAGCAAAATATGAGAGATGAGGGTGTTAATTTCAATTTTTTTTGGTTGATCTGACAGAGAATGACCCTATAGCTATCTGATTTTATGTTTTGAATTTGCCAGCATCAGTCATTATTACCCCCAGATCAGTTGCTTTTGTGCTTCTCTGAATTTCCTGTCTTCTGGAGCATAATATGCAGTCTGTTTAAGTTCCTCTTTTCTACCATATCTCAAGAGCTGAAATTTCTCTGTTAAATGTCATGTTGTCTTCTGACCATTTGTATATTTTGTTTCTCTCTCTCTCTGCAAGGCCTCCACTTCATTTACATCGCTGATTTTTCTGCTGATCTTTGTATCATCTGCAAAGGATGTTACTATACTGTTGCTGTTTACTCCGCTGTCTATATCTGTTAGCATGATAATGAACAGGAGTGGGGCCAGTACTGTCCCTTGTGGTACTGAGCTGCATACTTCCAATTCTGAGGATGATATACCTTGAATTTTGATGACCTGTAGACATTCTCTGAGGAAGTTGTAGATCCATTTTCTCACTTTGCCTGTTATTTCCATACATTTCACTTTATGTGCTATTAATACCATGATCACATTTGTCGAAATCTTTAGTAAAATCTGTGTATATGATATCATAGTTGTCATTGCCTTCCAGTGCATCTAGGATATTGTTGGTGTGTTATGATAGGCATGATCTACCTGATTGAAATCCATGCTGATTTTCGTTGAATCCTTCCAGTGTTTTCAAGAAATCATAAATTCTCTCATATATAGGGACAATGTTTGCTCTTTCCAAGATGTTCAGTATTTCCCCCCGTGTCTAGGGATCTTCTCCATATCCAGTATAAAGGTGTAGCTATTTCATTTTTACAGTTTTTAATCAATAATGCGTTCCAATTTTCTGGACCTGCAGCTGAATGTGGTTTCATTTGTCCGATAGCTCTCACTACATCTTCTGGTGTAAAATCAAAGTCTGTTATACACTTTCTTGCAATTTCTCTTCAAAGAATGCATCTATGTTAGGTATCACTTTGTCACTATTTGAGGTACTGAAAATAGATTCATACTCGGCTCTCAATGTTTCAGATATTTCTTTTAGATCACTGGTTAGTTCATTATTTCTCTTCCTTAAGGGCCCAATAGCAGGGTACATTTTTGTTTTCCATTTCGCATAGCTATAGAAGTATTTTGGATTTTTCTTCATTGCTTCTACTGCCTTTTCCTCTTCCCTTTCTGTATGGTCCTTAATCAGGGCTTGTATTTCCCTATTGATACCCTCCAGTTTTGTATTACTTTCCTGGCATTATCTCCACATTTGGCTAACTTCACCTCCACTCTCTTTTGCCTCTGTAGCCAGCTCCTCTTTCCTTTTGGATATGATTTCAAAGCATATTTTTCTAAAATTCTCAGTGTTTTTTCTTCCAAGGTTGTTAGCATTTCTTCAGTTGTTTTATTCTCTAAAACTGTTCTCCACTCTATTTGGGCCATGTGCAATCTGATTGCTTCCCAAATTATAGTCTTGGGATTCAAGTTAAAGGCCCCAAATTTGTTTCCTCAATATGTGTGTTGTCTTTTAATGTCATCAATTCATCATATTTGTTGATGTCTTGATTAAGTTGTCTGAGATAGTGGTTGGGGTTATTTTTATATCAGCAATCAAGTTTGTGTTATTTGTGAATATAGCAGATCTAGGCAGTTATTTTTTCTGGTATCATTAAAGTAGTAGTACTGCAAATTGTTAGAGTGCAATTGCATGCAACATCATGTGTGTTTTTGAACCCCCCTCTACCCTCTTCAGGCCCCCTTAACCTCCCTATATATGTGTATATATATATATATATATATATATATATCCATCCATCAACTTCAAGGGTAACCTAACCTAGTTGCTCAGGCCCACAAAAATATATATATGTCAACTCCAAGGGTAACCTAACCTAGTTGCTCAGGCCCACAAAATATATGTAGCGAATATAGCATAGTAAAATAAATCTAGCTAGAAATAGCAATAAAGACCAAAAGAAATTCTTTAGTTTTTATAAATATGATAAAAAGCATGATAGAATTGGTCTAATAGAACACGATATTAGGATGTTTGAAAAAGATCAGGATATTGTTGGTATTTTTAATGATTATTTTAAAATTTACATAACTTTCATTTTAATTCTTTAGATCCTGTAAATTTTGACATTCATGATCATATATAAGGAATAGGGTGTTTCATAAATTAAAAGTTTGGAAAAATTTTAATCCACATGGATCCCCTTGTTCCATTTGCTGAGGAGACTGATAAACCGAAGTATTAATTCAAGAGTTTAAAGTTTACGGGTCCCCAGTTTGATGCTCTGGCAGATCATAAACGGAAAAAATTAAACAAAAATCTGTCAATCAATTTTTATTCAACAAATGAGTACCATTTCACTACACATTTTCACAAAGATACAAAAAACATAACCACTTCTTGCGAATCATTTGTCCATGAAATCCTTCTTGGTTTTATTCGGGTATTTCGCCCTATGCTGCATCACAGTTTTGAGCAAATACTGCTTCTGCTCTTCATTCTTCGTCAGAGAACAGTTGAACTCTTTGGTGAGCGCGATGGCTCTTTCGGCCCGATCGTTGATGACAGAGATTTTGTTAACAGTTGCCGCTGCTTGCTTGAAGCCCTCTACTTCAGTCCACTCGGCAACTGGCTTTTTCAAGAATTCTGTGTCCAAGTCGAATGCATGGAAGAAAGCCATCGTCTTTCCTGTCACGAACTCCGCCAGGTGTTTCGAGGCAAGATTCCTGATGTTCTTCCCTTGGGGTCGCTTGAGTTCCTTTTTCGATGCGGGCTTACCCAAACTGACGACCATCTGAGCCTTTTCTTCATCTGCCACATCTGCGTCGAAGAACGCCATGGCAATAAGAGTCTCAGAGATGTACCATAGGTGTTGAGACATGGCTTCTTGCGCAGCGTTAACACACGAATATCCCGACATGGCAAAGGCTTCCGCGTCATGCAGAAATTCCAGATCAACTGCGGCAGCCTTGCTTGAGGTTGCAGCACGAGTCCAACCTCGGATGTAGACGAGGGACACGAAGAGACCTACGGCTGTCAGAGCTTCCAACTCGTGACTCGACATCTTGAACTGCTTCTTCAGTAGAATTACTTTCAAGGAGTAGATGGCTATCGCCATCCATCGAGCGTGATGGTAAGCGCCAGGGGCTCTGAGAGGGAAATCCACCACTTTTGCTTCTCCCAGGAAGATGAGAACCAACTGTAGCAGTTCCTTGTAGTCATCGCGCTGATGCGAAGTGCTCACCATCCCTCTCACCAGCAGGACTGACTTCTCCCTCAGTTCCCTCATAGAGTCATTGACTTGAGCAAAATCGTACGGCCGCATGTCCAACCAGTCGATGAACTTCCATTGTGCCTGAAACCTCTTGAAAACGGGTATATCGGGGCCACTTGAAGGGCCGTATGCACGCTTGAAGACGGAGCTGAGGATGACTTCATAGATGTGATGCCGACAGGGGAAGTACATGAGTTCTCTGCCAAGACCTTTCTCAATCAGGACGCAGGCCCCGATATGAATCCCGGTGTTCGACGCTGTCGTGTCGAAAGACAGTCCCCGCACGCGCTCTTCCATCCTGTGTTCCTTGACCAAATCCAAGCAAACTCGCGCTATCTTCTCGCCAGTTCCGGACGTCACCTTAGGAATGCCGAGCAACTTCTCCTTGCCGTCGCCAGAGACGAGGACGGCGATCCGGTCAACGCTCTCCTTCCATTGCTCATTGTCAGGTAGGAGCTTACCGTCCCAATGCAAGACAAGAGGCTGACCAGGACAAACTTCGTCGGATTGATAACTTTCAGCAGCCACCTTCCTGAGAGCCTTGCGTGTGCGGTACATAGTACTGGCAGAAATGGACAGTTCATCCAAGTCAAAACCTAGTGATTTAGCCGCTGCAGCGTACGACATAGCTGAATCACGGTACGAAATATTCAGCCAATCGTAGGTAGTCATCACATCCTGTGAGATCAGATTCCTGCGTCGCTTCTTGGTATTTCCCTTGGAGGAGGATGGAAAAACTTCCACGGTTGGGTCAACGACATCTGAGTCAGTCTCTGACGAAGTTGAAATCACTAAAGCCCCCGTATCTTCTGCAGCTCCTTGTTCCTTCCTGGCCTTCTCCTGTTGTTCCTTAATCTTGTCCAGCCTCTTCCTTTTCCTAATCTCCTTATAGTGAAGCTTCATGTCAACAGGGCCCATGCTGCAGGAATTTGGATCTTCACGCTGCATGTCGAGAAAGTGGATGTCCTCCTGATTCTTCATCATTTCCTTAGCCTGTGAATGAGCAATGTCCATGATCTCCTTCGCTATTGCCTCCTTGAACATCACCACCTTCACTCGGAAGGACTCTGCTTTATGTGACTTGTGCTTCACAAGCCAGTCGTATTCCTTGAGAAGGGATTCCATCTTCCTCAAGGCCGAATCTCGACGCATCATGGGGATTCTCACTCTCTCCCAAAATATGAGACAGGCACCCAGGCACAGGTTCAGGCATTTAGTACATCCAAATTTTTGCTCCTTTTGGTGGTAAAAGTACTTTTTGAGTACTTGCAACTGAGTTGGAAGGCCACTTGATGTGATGTTCGCATCCGTCTGGCCAATAAGAAACACTTCTGTTTTCGCTCTGGTAGACACCTGGAAAAGAAAAACTAAATAATTCCACAGAAATAATTTCACATCGTAATTAATTTCATTAATTAAATAAAGAAAAGCAGTAACTGGGACTCGAACCAGTGTCATAGCCGTTTGGCGGCATCGCTCAAGTCGGCGTACACAGCACACTATCCACTACACCATCTAGGGAGTGGATAGCGTGCTGTGTACGCCGACTTGAGCGATGCCGCCAAACGGCTATGACACTGGTTCGAGTCCCAGTTACTGCTTTTCTTTATTTATAAAACTGATACGTGTACACTACGTTCTCTTTGACAATTCATTAATTAAATAAATTTCAATACCGCAGTAAAATTACATTAATTAGTATCATAAATAATTACCAGCTTAGTTGTCCAATATGCAACAGACTAATTAATTTCATGTAATATTAATAATAAATATCACTACCACAGTAAAATGACAGAAATTAAATAATAATAAATTTCAATACCACAGTAAAATGAGATAATTAGTAGCATATATAATTACCTCCATAGTTGTCCAATAGGCTATACAACACGAACCGCTCAAGTGACTAAGAAAACCGTCTTCACTGCAGGCAGGCGAGAAATGAACTGACAAAAAGTCGTCAAAGTTGGGGACCTCTAAATGCAGCGCGATCTGGTTCAAACTTGCACAAACGTGTTTTCTTGTTCTTTAGAATACGGAGAAACGTGTGGATTAAAACTCCAAGCTCATTTTTATTTTACCCTATAGGTATGAAACACCCTAATAAGGAAGGATGATGATAGGCAAGTGATTCATTTATTGAAGTCAAATAAAGCTTATCTGAGGTACCATACTAATTATTTTGTTTGCTAGGTCAATTAATTATACAGAAGTACCAGATGAATGGAAAAAAGCAAATGTAGTACCAGTACCCATTTACAAAAAGGGTAAAAAGGAGGAGGTTAGAAATTATAGGCCTGTTAGTTTAACATCATTGGTAGAAAAGATACTAGAAAGAATCATAAAGAATAATATTGAAGATCATTTGGAGAAGTTTAATCTTATTTCAGGTTCACAACATGGATTTAGATCAGGAAGGTCTTGTTTGTCTAATCTCTCAGACTTTTTAGAGTTTGTAACTGATCAGGTAGATAAGGGAAATGATGTAGATGTTATTTATTTTGATTTTAGTAAAGCATTTGACAAGGTTCCACTTAGGAGACTTATATATAAATTAAAAGCTCATGGGATATTAGTCAGTTATAAATTGGGTAGAGAAATGGTCAGAAGACAGAGAACAGAGAGTACTGTACTTCTAAATGGTCATGAATCTGGGTAGCAGAAAGTGAAAAGTGGAGTACCACAGGGATCAGTTTTAGGTCATTACTCTTTATTTTATATCTAAATGATTTAGAGAAAGGAGTAGGTTGTAAAATTTCTGAATTTGCAGATGATACAAAAGTAGTTGCTCCAGTTACAAATATAGAAAATTCTTATAAACTGCAAAAGGATCTTGATAGATTAGTTGCTTGGGCTAGTAAATGGCAGATGGAATTCAGTGTTCAAAAATGCAGTCATGCATTTTGGTAGAAATAATGAGAATTTTAGTTATGAGATGCAAGGGAACTTGGTTGGAGGATGTTAGGCAGGAAAGGGATCTTGGCATTATAGTTAGTAGTGATCTAAAATCTTCCAAGCAGTGCTTAGAGGCTAGAAATAAAGCAAATAAAATGTTAGGTATTATTAAGAGGAATGTTAGTTACAAGAGTAAGGAAATCATCCGTAAATTATATACATTCAAGCTTGGTCCCCTCACCTTAGAATGATATTGATATGCTTGAAGGTGTGTAATGTGGGGCAACCAAGCTTATCTCTAACCTAAGAAGATTGGAATACAGGGATAGATTGGAGGAACTAGGTACATGTTTAGTTTTGAGAGATGATGTATGAGAGGAGATATGATACAGATGTTCAAAATGTTTTCAGGTTTGGACTTTTTCTCACAGAGATGGGTGGGATACAGACTGTAACTGGGATAGCTTGTGGACATAAGAAAATGGCCTTGTAGACCTGATGAAAGAAAATACTTTTTCAGGCATAGAGTAGTAGATTTTTGGAGTGACTTGCCATGTGATGTGGTAAACAGTAGCTCATTAGTTAATTTTAAGAAAAATTTACTCTTTCATGAATGAGAGTGAGTTTGTAGATTGTAAATACTCAGGGGCGTGTTTAGCTACCATGGGGCCCAGGGCAACAGATGAGTTGCAGGGCCCATTGGTTCTGTGAACACACATGGAAACCATAACAATATATAAATATAAATGCATACTACAATTTACAGGGTTAATCATAGCATACAGTGTGGTGGACTAGTCTATTTTAAATATCTGCTCCCTACAAAAAATAAGGTCAACAATATGAAAAATGTATGAAAAAAAATTGTGAAAATTATACTAATAGTATATATATTTTAGTTACAATAACATGGCAGAATATAAGAAATAGTTGGTAATAATGAATAAATGAAATAATTACCGATTTATTGCAAAATAATTTGGTACTTGTGGGTTATCTGTCGCCACTTTTTAATATTTTTTTTATTTATTTATTTTTATATATTAAGAGAAGAGGATTCTTTATACTGTACGGCATTGACGATTGGTTAGGTTAAGTCGTGCTAGTTTGGTTAAATACCGTTTTATTTAACCAAACTAGCATGACTTAACCTAACCAATCGTCAATGCCATACAGTATAAAGAATCCTCTTCTCTTAATATATAAAAATAACTAAATAAAAAAAATATTAAAAAGTTTTATATTTAACCAAACTAGCACGACTTAACCTAACCAATCGTCAATGCCGTACAGTATAAAGAATCCTCTTCTCTTAATATATAAAAATAAATAAATAAAAAAATATTAAAAAGTGGCGACAGATAACCCACAAGTACCAATAATTTTACATTTGACAGTTTGATGACAATAATGTCCTGAAAATTGTAACACACACAGTTAAGTAAAAAAAATCAACCTTTTTTTTTTAACAAACATAGCAAAACAAAGATGAAAGGCGAGCTTGCCATCTTAAAAGCACCCAGCATATGTACATGTACCATATGTATTAAGCTTTTTATGTTGTCATTCAATAGAAAAACACACACAAAAACACTATATGTACGGTACAACATACCTTCCCCTCACAGTGACAAATCAAAAACTGAATGCTAGAAGCATTTGGCATCTTTTGGCCTACCTCTCTTTGGTGCTATGGGCAAGACTTGGAGTTGCCAAATGGCAGTTAACTTGTTAGGAAAATTCTGTCCCAATGTAAATATACTAGGGGCACTCAATATATTTTGCCCCACCCTTTTTTCTTAGCTAAATAATAGGCCATGGAGCTGAAATGTCTTTTGGGCTATAAGTTTGAACTTTCTGCACCTCACATAACCGGATCTTTTCAGTTTGAACCTCCCCTCCTTGTATAAAACTGCTTTTAAATGCCCTTATATAAAACCAATGGTTACGACCATTTTGAAAATGGCATCTGACAGTGATGTGCATCATAAACAGAGAGCTGTTATCAAGTTCTTAACTGCAGAGAAGGAAATAGTTGGAAATATTCACAAATGTCTACAAAATGTTTATGGAGATGCTGTTGTTGATTGAAACACAGTTGGATGCTAGTCTAAATGTGAGAGATCATCAGAGAGAGGGAGAGCCAGCCTCAATGATGAGCCACGCATCAGTCACCTGGCATTAGCTGTGACATCTCACACTGTGCAACATACTAACAACATCATTGGAGCAAATTGGCATGTCACATACAAGGAACTATCACTGGAGCTAAGAAATAGTGAAGGAAGTGTGAATACGATAATTCAGCAACTGGGATACTCAAAAGTGTGTTCACGGTTTGTTCCTCGCGAACTGACTGATGATCACAAAAAACAAAAAAAAACAAATTGCTTCCAAGTCATTGGTTCGATACAAGACAGAAGGGGATGACTTCCTTTCATGAATTGTGACTGTGGATGAGACTTGAGTACACCACTTTGAACTTGAGACAAAATGCCAATCCTTGGAATGGCATCATGCGGACTCCCCACGCAAGAAAAAGTTAAAATGGCTCCCTCTGCAGGAAAGGTTATGGCCACCATCTTCTGGAACATGAAAGGGGTGATTCTGATGGACATTATGAAGAAAGAACAAACAATCGACTCAAGAGGCATATATTGCTACCCTACCAGAGACTCCAGAGATGTATAAAGCGAGTTTGACTGGAGAGAAAACTGGAAGACATCCTTCTTTTGCATGATAATGCAAGACCACACAACAGTTTGCAAACAAGAGAGGCTATCACAAAAATGCGCTTGACTATGTTACCCCACCCTCCATACAGCCTGGATCTGGCACCTTCAGACTTCCATTTGTTTGGTCCAATGAAGGATGGTATTCATGGAAGAAAGTTTCAGTGATGATGAGGTTGTTGAGGAAGTTAAGAGGTGGCTCCAATGGAACCCAGTGGACTTTTACCAGCAAGGAATAGAGGCCCTTGTTTCAAGGTGGAGGAAAGCTGTAGAAAAAGAATGAGACAATGTGGAAAAATAAAAACTCGTAAAAAAGGTACCGGTATGTAACTACTTGTGTACAAAATTTCTGGAACTTGTAAGGAAACTTGGAAAGAAAAAAAAAGGTGGGGCAAAATATATTGAGTGGCCCTCGTATAATATTGGATGCAAGCAATAATTTTGCTAATATCGGCATTATAACTGAAATGTAAATTATATTATTTCAATTTGTTTGCAAATAATTTTTTCAGTCTTTTTCATTTACTTTAATAATATAAAGTATTATATATATAACTTTAAAAATGTTTGATAATGGATAATACTATCAGGTACTGTACAAATATACTCTCGAATCAAATTACATACCATATATAACATGTTGAAATATCAGGTGCAAATATGTTCTTAATATTTTTATTATATTATTATCGTATACAGTACAGGCATCCCCCATTATACGATCGTTCAGTTTACGATTTCCCGCGTTAACAATTTTAAAAAAGTACCCCCATCTTTCAATTTACGATTGCCTTATTTCGCGTTAACGATCTCCAACTTGAAAGCATGTCTCAGAAAAGGCCAAGTGCTGGTGCTTCGGGTATTGCTAAGAAGCCTCGCAAGAGTTTGAGCTTGGAGGTTAAGCATCACAAGAATGGACAAGGGGCTAATTCGATAGTGAAGATTCTTGGACTGGCTCAGTCCACTGTGTCGACAGTGATCAAGAATTCCGACAAGATCCTGGCAGCTGGCGAGAATGTGTCATCGTTATCTGCCAAGAGGATAATGGAACAAAACTGGGCCTACGTTGAGTCCAGCCCAGATGAGGAGGACGATGAGGACCCAGTCAGAATGCTTGATCTCAAAACCTTGAGAGAGATTCTGACTGGATTCGACACGTACATCGAGTTGGTGAAGGACAAGGACCCTAACTACGAACGTAGTGCTGCTGCTGTCAATCATATTGAAAAGGGTCTGAGCGTTTATCGGGAGATCTACCTGCAGAAAAGGAGGAATGCCAAGCAAACTACGATCTCCCGATTTTTCAAGCCTGCAACAAGCTGCCGAGGCAGGAGAAAAGTGCGTCATCAGCAAGTGCAGCAACAACTCCTGCACGTCGGCAGCAGGCTAGATCTCCAACTCCAACATCTTCGGGGATGGATTCTCCTGCAACTTCAGAAACTCCTCCATCTCCGAGGGACTCTCCCGAAGTCATCAATCTTCCTGCATCACTGACCGATGCGGGAGCTGGCCCTCCTCCCCCATCACCACCACCCGGTGGCGATGAGTAGGCATCGTTACCTCGGACTGATGCATCGTTGACGACTTGGACCGGATTTGAATACGATTAGGTGAGTGTTCATGTATAAATTCTTTTATTAATCACAATTTCTTACTTTCAGACACTTTTTGTACAAAACAGTAAAATATATAGCAAAATAATAGTGGAATCTGCAAATTTTGGGGGTCTTCCAGAATGTTTGGGAACGTATCCCTATTTTTCCCATAAGGCCTTCAGTTCGATATACAATCGTTCGATATACGATGGGGTTTTTAGGGACGCATCCCAATCGTATAACGGGGGACACCTTATATAATTATATAGTAATGGCATGATATAAACTTCATATCTATAGGCCTACCTTACATCAGAAACATCTTTCACATACAGTACAAGCTACAATTACATTAATGATCTTTGGTAGACTTTAAGACCCCAATTTCTTATTGTCAAGATACATAAAAATGCTTAAAAAAAAAAGTCATCTCCAAATGTAGCTCTGTTTGCAGTGCTTGCTGGAGTCGCTAATAATTGTAGCCATTCAGAAATTATACAATCAACTCAGTGAGTTAGTACAATCTTGAAATATTTTGCTAGATCATATTCACATCATAACTTTTCACATTATCATAAATACCTGAAATATTGTGGGTATATTAAAATAAGAAATAAGAACTGTGGGTCATTCTCTGTCAGATCAACCAAAAAAATTGAAATTAACACCCTCATCTCTCATATTTTGCTGAAATTTGGTTTATAGGGAGTTTGTGAGCCCTGAATCCATTTCTGAAATTATAAGGTCAATCCAACCAACGGTTCAAGAGATATGACCTCGGGCAATTTGAGGTCACTCGCGAGGTTACTAACATTTGGCGAGCCATAACTTGGGTAATAATTGTCATAATTATATAAAAGTATATATATTAGAATCAGAAAACGACAAGGAATCCAAATATGCAAGTTTTAGAACTCTAGGTTGAAAAATAAAAAGTTACACTGGAACCAAAATTTGAGGTCACGATTTGACCTCTGGGGTATCAAATGAGAATTTTTTTTTTAAATGTAAAAAATGAAGGCATAGGCATTGGCTATTAGAATCAGCAAAAAAAAGTTTGTTTATGTTAGTATTTTTCATGTAACTAACATATAAGTGAACACCATATTCATAAGTTGTGCGTCAATTCTACCTATTTTTTCACACTTAAGCTCATAATTTGACCTATAGAAATTAAAATTACATTTTTTATAGATATAAAAAACAAAGTGAGAGTTCTTGACTAATAGAAACAATCATAAAAAGTTTGTTTATGTTGGTACTTTTCATGTAACTAACTTATAAGTGAACACCATATTTATAAATTGCTTGTCATTTCAAGGAATTTTTATATCTTAGCTATCAATTTGACCTCAAGCTCCAAGAATTTAATAAAAATTGTATTTCACTGCTAATCTACACTGGCAATAATAGTTATAATAGTGAAAGGGGAAGACTAAGCTCACATGTAGCCTAAACAAACCTGTTGAAACATGTTGCTACTTGTTTAAGTGCAGAATCAACACAGATAGTTGCAAAATTCCTTGTCTACAGGTTAGTACAGTTCCAGCCAGCACTGTGGGTGGCTGGTGGGTATGGTGTTTTAATGAGCCTCAGAGACTATCAAGGCCTAAAGTATTAAGTGTGTATAGCTATATATTTTCTAAAAAATATATTACCTAATTGTAAATCCTATATCTTTACAGATCAAAATACAATGGTTCGGCACTTGAATACTGCCAGGACCCTATTCAAAAACACAAGAAACGCATAACAATCAATCTTAGAAAAGTGACTGATGTACTTGTTGAAAAATGTGCTGGAAGAGTGAAAAAAGACTCATTGTTGTGTGTGAACTGCTGGACACTGATAATGAAAAACCCCACTATACTTAGTACCACTGAAAACAACGAGTCTGAGCAGGATTCAAATGAATCATCTACTATCAGTGGCTTGAGTAACATCTCTTCAATTCAAGATCTGGACAATGACAGTGATTGCTTGATAAAAGAAAATCCTTCAACTTCAGTTGAACCAGTTCTAGCATTTCTGGACCAAACACCAGTTAAAAAAAGTAAGTAATAAATTAATATAATAACTTATACTTTACTACAAGGTCTGTTTGATCTACTATATAGCCAATTATATAGCATTTAAGGTACTATAATTAATATTTAATTACTAATATTCAGGTGTGTGAAACCTTTTTTTTCTGTTCTTTTCAGAAGGGCTGTCATTAAGCCAGAAAAAGCGCAAGGCTCGTGGTAAGCTATCATCCATCTGCTCAGAAACACCTGAAGGAGAGGCTAGAACTCAGTTATGGTGTTCAAATTACCAAGGAGGTAAGTGATACTTCAAAACCTGAAACTAAATCTGAAAAACATCTAGACAAATTAATGAATGAATTGAAACAGTCATTCCTGGAGAGCAAATGTCACCATCACAAACTACAAATATTGACACACTCACCATACACAATTGAAAAAACAGCTAGTTTCTTTCAAACTACAACATACATGGTGAAAAGAAGCCATTCACTTAAATCAGAACATGGAATCCTTCCGAAGATTCCACTAATGAGCAAAGGAAAAGTGATATCTGAAGAACACAAAGATATAGTTAAAAGATTCTATGAGTCAGAAGAGGTTAGTCGTATGTGTCCTGGCCAAAAGGATTGCGTGAAAGTTATCAGTGCTGAAGGTGCAAAAATGATGGTCCTCGGGAATTTAAGAGAGATGTTTGAACTATATAAAAATGATGAAAAGAATCCCAAAATAGGATTTTCCACATTTGCAAAATTACGGCCATCATATTGTGTGCTTGCCGGTAGTGGTGGGACTCATTCTGTCTGTGTCTGCACATACCATCAAAATCCAAAATTGCAGCTGGCTGCATTGGGAGAAAGAGGTCTTTCATACAAGGATCTTATGGATTACAGTGTCTGCAGTACAGAAAGAGAGACTTGCATGATGCAACTTTGCAATGATTGCCCAAGAGAAGAGGGTGTCCTGGATTTTCTTGAGTTACTTGACAGTGTGAAATCAGCTCCAAATGAAATATCTTACAAGCAATGGGTGACTGTTGACCGTTGTACAATGGTTGATAAGGTGGAGCCACTTCATGAATACTTATCATCCCTAAGCATGAAAATATCCCGCATGGTTCGTCATCACTTTGTTGCTCAGCAACAATCACAGTACTTCAAGCAGTTGAAAGAAACACTACCACCTCAGAGCGAGGTAGTTATAGTAGGTGATTTCTCTGAGAATTATTCTTTCATTGTCCAGGATGCTGCCCAAGGGTTTCACTGGGACAATTCACAGTGTACAGTTCACCCTTTTGTCATCTATTATAGATCATCTGCAGACCAGGAACTTAGCCATTTTAGTGTCTGTTTCTTATCTGCATCACTAAAACACAACACTATAATGGTTTACTCATTCATATTGAAGCTTATGACATATGTTAAATTCAGATGCCCACAATTGAAGAAGGTGCACTATTTCTCAGATGGATGTGCTGGCCAATATAAGAACAGATACAACTTCACAAATCTCTGTTACCATGAAGAGGATTTTGGTCTGTCTTGTGAATGGCACTTCTTTGCTACATCCCATGGCAAAAATGCATGTGATGGGATTGGAGGAACAGTGAAAAGAGCTACTGCTCGTGCCAGTTTGCAGAGAATTACAGAGAGGCAAATTCTTACACCAGAACACATGTTTCAGTTTTGTGAAGAAAACTTGAGCAAGAAGATAAATTTTTTCTTTGTAACTACAGCTGATTTGAAAGATGCAGAAGAACGGTTGGAACATCGATTCAAGGATAGTAGGGCTATTCCTGGAACTCAGAAATATCATAGATTTGTTCCCCTAAACAAGGAAGAACTGATGGTGTATCCCATTTCAAGTGGCATTGGAGAAAAGAAAAGAATAAGGAAAAGTCATTTTACTAATGAACCTGCAATGCTTGGTAACCTAAAATGTGTCAAACCAGGAGAGTATGTTGGCTGCATTTATGACATGCAAGTTTGGTATGGAATTGTGGAGGAATATTGTGAAGAGTTTGATGATTTCACTGTGAACTTTCTACATCCCTCTGGGTCATCAGGATCAAGTGCATATTATTATCCATCAAACAAGGATTCATGTGCAGTGCCAGGACATCATATATTAACTGTAATGAGTTGTCCTACCCTAAGAGGAGGCAGCAGAATTCAATACATTTTTCCACAAAAAGAAATTGATGAGAGCATCGAGCATGCAAAAATTGTATTAGGCTAGCACATGAATCCTCTAAGTAGGTCTTCCCCTTTCACTATTATAACTATTATTGCCAGTGTAGATTAGCAGTGAAATACAATTTTACATTTTTTGCCTTTGTTTTTATATCTATAAAAAAATGTAATTTTAATTTCTATAGGTCAAATTATGAGCTTAAGTGTGAAAAAATAGGTAGAATTGACGCACAACTTATGAATATGGTGTTCACTTATATGTTAGTTACATGAAAAATACTAACATAAACAAACTTTTTTTTGCTGATTCTAATAGCCAATGCCTATGCCTTCATTTTTTACATTTAAAAAAAAAATTCTCATTTGATACCCCAGAGGTCAAATCGTGACCTCAAATTTTGGTTACAGTGTAACTTTTATTTTTCAACCTAGAGTTCTAAAACTTGCATATTTGGATTCCTTGTCATTTTCTGATTCTAAATATATATACTTTTATATAATTGTGACCATTATTACCCAAGTTATGGGTCGCCAAATGTTAGTGACCTCGCAAGTGACCTCAAATTTCCCGAGGTCATATCTCTTGAACCATTGGTCGGATTGACCTTATAATTTCAGAAATGGATTCAGGGCCCACAAACTCCCTATAAACCAAATTTCAGCAAAATCTGAGAGATGAGGGTGTTAGGCACTGGTTGATCTGACAGAGAATGACCCAAAAGTGACGTGAATAGATCTTGATCATTACGCAAATTTGCTAAAACAGTTTCAATGTGTTGCGTCATTGTATCTTTCGAAAATCAATTTGCTACAGGTTCTTGAAACAAGACACATTCAACCTTGTCCTTTATGACTGATCCAATGTGTTCACAGACGTTCAGGTCAAGAGAATTTCCTGGCCATTCTTCATTTCCAAAGAAATTGATCTCATGGTTCCGCAACAACTGTTGAGTGGCTAATGCCTTAAAGCAAGGGGCTTTATCATGCAGAAGTGTGACCCAATCGACATCCATAACATTGTTTGGGTTTCTTAGAAAAGGAATAAGCTTCTTTGCAGTGAACAAAAAAACAAACCAACACAGTCTGGACTTTTTAATAATTCGCGATAATGTTCATTGTCATCGATTTCATCTGGTGTTGTGGCCCACACTCGATCATTTTGGTAGTTAGGCCGATGTATTACAAACAAAAAATTCGTCGGAGACAGCTAAATGCATGAAATCATCCACATCCCAATCTTCGAGATAATGGGCAAACCACATTCTGTTATCGATGTTAAGTTGAGTTTTTCTTGGCTTTGGAAGTTCATGCCAAGACTTTAAACCTTGCCTATGATGGTACAGTCGAATGATCTCACCACTAACGATCTTTCTTCTCAACACTTCAATCTCTCTAGAAAGTTTAGCATAGCTGTTTTTCCACTTACGCGTACCGCTTTCAATGATGTCCTTTGTTTGAGAGAGTGGCAAATTTGGGCACCCAGATTTGGTTGTATCCATTTCACATTCATCCAAAGTTTTATTCCAATTTCTTTTGACGAAGTCCTCACTTCTTCGCAACTTTTTGGCAACCCATGAACGTGTTATAAAGGTGGCTCCAGCATCACGAGCTTCCCAAAATGTTATTGCTCGTATGCGATCTATCACACGTTGCCTCTCCGAATCACTAATTAATTGAGAAGCCATTATATTATCACTTTATCAGCTAGATTAATTTTAATACCTGCAATAAATAAAGAATTTTATATTTTTTATAATCACTAAAAACTATTTCGGGTTATTATTCGTTTTTTGACCCAGTCACACCCAGCAATAACAGCAATATAAGCACACCGGACAAAAAATTAGTCACCCCTAATAGCACCGATAGTAGGAAGTTTAAGGTCACACAGAGGGCGCTGATGTAGCATTGGTAAGTGACAAGTAGCGGTGACGTAGCACACAGGATCAGATCTGTTTCGTGAGGTGGTGAAGAACAAAGTGTGTGTTGGATATAGTCTGCAAAATGGGTCATGAGGCAGACATTACTCAGTGGCAAAAAGGAGCCATCGTGTTTGGCAGAGCCCACGGACACAAAATGTCTGAAGTAGCCCAATTTGTTGGTGTGTCAACGCGTACTGTCCAGCGAGTTTACAAAGAGTGGTGTAGTTCGCAATCAACTGACAATCGACGGCGTAACTGTAGCCAGAAAACAATTCTCGACAATAGGGGCCACTGCCATGTTTCTCATCTAGTAACTGCAAATCGTTTTCAAACCAGAGAACAATTGCTCCAAGAAACCAATGAGGTTCTCCAGCGACCAATTTCCGAACGGACATTGCGACGAGAACTGCATGCGATGGACATCTGGAGCAGGGTACCACGGAAGAGGCCGCTGTTAACAGCAAGTCACAAATTGGCACGTTATAAATGGGCTCAGAGGCACAAAAACCGGACTGCGGCAGATTGGAAACGTGTAATTTGGTCCGATGAGTCCCATTTTTGTTTGTTCTCCAATGATGGGAGGCGACGAGTACATCGCAGGTCCAATGAAGCCTTTAATCCTGAATGTGTTGAAGGTGTTGTTCAGGCTGGAAACAGAAAGTGAAGCGCAAGAATAGACACCCACGGACTCTGGCGGAACTTTGGGACCAGCTGATGAACGAGTGGCAGCAAAGCGATGTTCAGTACATGCACAACCTCGTAGAGTCCCTGCCTCGCCAGATTCGTGCGGTTATCAAGGCCAGAGGCGCCGTCACACGTTATTAGGTACATTCTGAGTGGGGTGACTAATTTTTTGTCCGGTGTGCTTATATTGAATAATCAATCAAAACTGAATAAGAAAATATATATATTATCTTGTGCAAATTTGTATAAAATGTGTTTTTCTATTAAAATATATTTCCTATTTTTGGTGTTTTTTCAATTTGGTGAATATTTCTTATTTTTGGTGATTCTGGCTACTTCTGCATAATTCAATTTGTCCTGTTTTACAAGTAAATCATTTTTAGCAATTGTTCATCTGTTCAGTTTGGTTTTTTGTGACTAGATGTATGACGTGTCAGTTATGCATATTTGATTTTGAAGACGTGATCTGCCATATTGCCCTCGATGAAGACAAGAGTTTAGACCTTTTTTTCAATCACCAAATAATTAAGACATCCGTGACCTGCCCTAAATGCAATAGTGCTTGTATTTTAAGAAAAGACCAGAAGGTCTTTAGGTGCTGTAAAAAAAATCCTAAAAATAAACGTGTGTGATCTTCACTTGCCCCACAAACACCTTTAAATGGGAGACCCAAAATGGGTGCACACACATTTCTACATTACTGTATAGTCTTTACAGTCACACCTACACTTTTCCTCCTAAGTATATATATTGTAATGTAGATGGATGTAAATTGTGACTTGGTCCACAATTGATATGGATCGTGACTTATTTTTGGTTGGCACAGTACTGGTATTGATGGGTACCATAATGAAATTGACTGGATTCTTTGGATCTGATATATTTGCATGTCAGTTATAAATAGATATAGTGTGTAACATATTTGTGGATAGTAGCCAATTATGACTGATCCTCTGGATCCAGAGATTCTATCTTTAGTTTTAAATTGATACTTAATTAGTTTTGTAAAAATTGGTTATTGCCAATGTACAGGCAGTTTTTACATAGTGGAGCCACCTCGATGGGCCGAAGTGGCCCCTAGTGTGCCCACTATAAAAATGTCGTTAAATATTTACATTAGGGTTTCCACCCAATTTTGACGCCAAAATACATTTTCCTAGTAGTGTATGATGTGCTTTGTTCAAATCTGGCCTTCATTTTATGCGGAAATGAACCAATCAAAAGTTATGAGACTTCAAATTTTTAACATATTTTGCTTCATTTCCCCATAAAATGAAGGCCAGATTTTAACATTGCACATCAAATACTACTAGAAAAATGCATTCCAGTGTCCAAATTGCTAGAGAACCTAACCTAACCTACCTAACCCTAATATCAAAGGATTCATCATAGGAACACTCAGATCCACACACTCTACATTTAAAAGATGACTAACACATGTTTGACAAAAATCTCTACAGCAGAAATATCAATATTGTTAATATCTATAATTACATCTTCGAAATACATTTCACATCCTTCACACGCCATATTGGAAAACCAACTAATGAAGAAAACGGAAAACACTAGCCGCATACCTCATTTTTTGTAGCCAAATGTGATTTTTCCACCCAAGTAGATACACTTATGATGACATCATTCAAAAAATTATGACCAAAATGGAGTTAGAAAATAATTTCTTTAAAAGCCTATAACATAAGGAAATTATTTATATTAAGGTCTCCACCAAGTTGACAATACTGGCTGTTATCAAACATTTCGGAATAACTTCAGGAGACTAATGGTATATTATTATTTGTGCAATTGCATATTTATAATGTTATAGGCTTCTAAAGAAATTATTTTCTTAACTCCATTTTGGTCATAATTTTTGAATGACGTCATCATAAGTGTATCTACTTGGGTGAAAAAATCACATTTGGCTACAAAAAATGAGGTATGTGGCTACAGTGTTTTCCGTTTTCTTACCTTAAAGCGCTTCTGCCTCAAGGGTGCGCTGCTCCCACGAAGTCCACTCAGAGCCTCCTGAGGTGGGGCCACAACGGAGTCACCACCCTTCTTTTCTCTTGCTCCTGCCATACAATTTGGTCCCCTATTGAATTTGTGGGGGCTGGTCTGGCAGAGGAATACCCTGACACTGTGGGTTGGTCGGGTATATTGGCTAAAAACATGTCCAAGTGTTTTTTAAAAGTATCTACTGGGACTACACTTATATCTCTAAGGTACTGAGGCAAGGAGTTAAACAGGCGAGAACCCTGCCTAGAGATACTATTATATTGAAGGGTTTGAATCCTTCTCAGACTGTTTGGTGGGAGGTGATATTTTTTACATATTCTGCCAGTTCTTGTTAAGGTGGGCACAATTGGTTCAGTATTGGGGGCAACTAAAAGCCCTTCTAGAATTTTCCAGGTGTAGATTAGGATGTATCTCTCAAACCTTCTCTCTATGGAATAAAGGTTGAGGCCTCTAAGCCTATCCCAGTAGTTTAATTTATTTTTACTCACCTGTTGCCCATCAGGTTGTTTAATATACGAGGTAAAGGTTCTTTGTAGGCCCTCAATTTTTTGCAATTCATTCTGTTTGTGGGGAAACCATAATTGAGAGCAGTAGTCAATGCGTGGAAGGACAAGTGATTTCCATAGGGTAAGCATGGTCATACTGTCCCTAGTTCTGAATATCCTCAGTATATATCCTATTAGTTGTTTGCATGATGAGGTTACTTTGTCAATGTGCCTGTTGAATGTTGCATCTTCAGATAATATAATCCCTAGATCCCTGACATGATCTAATATGGCGTGTGAAGGATGTGAAATGTATTTCGAAGATGTGATTATAGATATTAACAATATTAATAATTCTGCTGTAGAGATTTTTGTTAAACATGGTGTGTTACAGTCATCTTTTAAATGTAGAGTGTGTGGAACTGAGTGTTCCTACGATGAATCCATTGATATTAGGGTCATTCCATGTCAACTCAGCCACAAAATGGCACTTTTTGCACTCACCCCTTTCAATTTTGCTCATACTTGGCACAATAGCAGATATACATGCCAAACTTAAATTCCCAAATTATTAGAGCTGACTGACCTTTGGTTACTGAGATACAAGGTCACAAAGTTGTGACATTTTGACCTTTTTTGCGTTAAATGACTATTTTCAAAATGGTGTAACTAAAAAACTATTAAAGCTAGAGCATTGATTTTGGTCTCATTTTAAAGCTCTTTAGTAGCCCCTTGTTTATTGTCTCTTGTTAAATACCTCTACTGTGAAAAATTAAAAAATCCCTTCAAAAGTGGACCTTTGACCTTGAATAAAAAAAAAATACCTTCTCCTAAAAAATTCAATTTTTTTACATTAATACCTTGAGTCATCTACAACAAAATCCCAAGAAGCTGTAAGTGGCTGATAACTAGTTCAATGTATAAAAAATAAATGAAGTTGGCATCATTTTTCAATTTTAGATTTTTTTTGTCAGTTCATTTATTTAAAAGTTCTGTTCTGATATAGTGTCAGTGAAGACTTAGTTCAACTTAACATTATTAGTTCAAAAACCTTTTTGTGACCTGTGCCAAAAGAAGTTTTAAAAGACAACCAGGGTTAAACCCCTCAACAGCCCCAAATCTACTGGAGTAGCGCTGATCCAAAGGCCCAACTAGTATATAAGTACTGTCAACTTTACAGAGTTGACTCCTGACTTCAAGTTAAAGTTAATTTATTTTACTAAATACATGTATAAAAATTTATTTAATAAATTCATTAATTGTTTTCTTTTCAGGATTTTCTTTGTGCTTTTATGATTTCAGAGTACAAACATGGAACATTTAAAACTGAAACAGAAGTGTGCTGATCCTTTGCTGCGTCACAAAGGTCAGTGTCGAAAGAAGAGTTTGAGAATTGTACCACAGGAACTTGTAAATAAGTTTCCCGATCTGCACTTAACACTATATCACAGACTTTGTAAGCAGTGTAGAGAACATCTTGAGTCCTTGCCTGAGAAAGGAATAGGCACTTTGAATTCAGACATAAATGATGATTCTTCTTGTAGTAGTGAACCACCTGAAGATCTTGAGAAAATTGAAAATGTTGACAATAGTGATGCATCAACTTCAGAGCAAAACCATGAGATGTGTACTTTGAATGCTTCTTTTGTTTCAATTGGTGAATCACCCATAAAAAAGAGAAAGCTTGTAGAGCAAAAGTCATATGGAGCTAAAAAACTAAGCAAGGTGACAGAGACAGTTAAGAAGAGAATGGAAACAGTTGCAGGAAAAGAGATTTCTGACTCACAATTTAAGGAGCCATCTGGAGATGTAGACTGTTTAGAAATAATAAATCAACTCGAGGAAAAATTCAAAAATGAAAATACTAAAAGAAGTGATAAAATAAAAATCCTCACTGTATTGCCCAAAAGTTGGAGCATTAGGAAAATTGCTTCAGAATTTAACACAAGGCATACAGCATCTATTGCTAAAAAAAATAGTTGAAGAAAAAGGTGTCCTTTCAGACCCAAATCCAAAGGGTGGGAAAAGAATTAAACAGGATACTGTTGACTATTAAAGCATTTTATCTTTCAGAAGACATCAGTAGAACAATGCCAGGAAAGAAAGACTATTGTAGTATCATTGACAATGAAAGAGGAAGGATACATTTGCAAAAGCATCTTTTACTTTGCAATTTAAAAGAAGCCTATCATATTTTCAAAGAAAGAAATCCTTTGGTTAAGGTGGGATTCAGTAAATTTGCAGAATTGCGTCCAAAGCAGTGTGTTATTGCTGGAGCAACAGGAACTCACTCAGTATGTCTGTACAATTCATCAGAATGCCAAACTTATGTTTGTAGGAGCTGAATTAGAAAAACTAACTGCAAATGATGACACACCTATTAAGAATGTACGTCATTGTGTTGCATTTATGAATGCAATCCTGCCTCACAGAAATGCTGCCTCAGACAATGTGAACAATGTGGAGATCCATCAGATTTAAAAAACAGACTACTGGACATATTTACAAACAACTTCATTGATATCATAAATTTTAAAAAGTGGACCAATACAGATCAGTCAAATCTTGAATCAGTAGAACTGAATACAGATGACTATATTGACCAATTCTGTAACCAACTGAAAGAATACCAGATACATGACTTCAAGACAAAGATGCAAGCAACTTATTACCGTGAAACAAAAATGTCTTTGAAAGATGGTGAGGTCCTTGCTGTGTGTGATTTTGCTGAAAATTATTCCTTTATTCTTCAAGATGAGGTTCAGAGCTTTCACTGGAACAATGAGATGGTTACTCTACATCCGTCATTCCCAACGTGGGGCGCAGGCCCCACCGGTGGGGCATGGTAATATTTTGGTGGGGCATGCGTAGGACGTGCACCCTTCGGCTTACTATACCAAAGACTATGGGCAATCCGAGAATGAATTATTAACAGTGAATTGTTTTATAGTGAGTCTGTGTGAGTGAGTGTGCGTGTTAATGCATACGGTGCATATATAGTATGTATACATAAAAATATTTGTGTGTATGTATGTATATGTGTAATTGGTACACAAAGTATTTCCCGTCTCCCCACACTCACGTGTCTCGGTCGACCAAGGAGAGGATGGGACGCATGTCGCCGGATGAGCCAATGTTTTCTCGGCCAATCAGCGTGTGTGAGCATTCAGTTTGCTTCTTAGTGTGTTTACATTTGGCCGTGTGTCCACCATAATACCGTGTTGTTCTGAATTTTTTCATAATAATATGTGACTTGTGTGAATTAATGTGATATATTACAATTTGGCAAACCAAAGAAAAGGAATATATTTTTATTTTTATTTCTTTATATATTAATCGAACTCAGCAATTATGTAAATTAGCAGTATCTTGCATTTATACCAGTACGCCAAAACACTGGACTGTTTCTATAATAATTCGTTTTCGTTGACATTTATATTCCTCATTCAGAAATTTTTGTTCTGGATACTTCTTTAATTATTTATTTTATTTATTTCAGTCACAAACCCTATGCATAAAATGAGTAGTGCAAGTAAAAAAAAAGTTCGTCAATATTCAGAGGAATATTTAAAATTTGGATTCATACCCGCTATCCATGATGACTGGTCACCTTTCTGCCTCTTATGCCAACAATGCTTGACCAACGAATCAATGAAACCAGGTCGTCTTGAGTTGCATTTGAAGGCGAAACATAGTGCGTATGTAAATTCAGATTTAAATTACTTTAAGTCTTTAAAGGAGAAGTTTGCAAAAAGATCAACAATAAAGTCTCTGTTTACTACACAAACTGTTAGCGTCAGTCGTACTCTTGAGGCTAGTTATGAAATTTCTTTACTCATTGCTAAATGTGGAAAAAATCATACTATAGGAGAGGATTTAATTAAACCATCAATATCAACATTTCTTAAAACAGTCCTGGAAAAAGATGACAACGCTGTTAAAGCCATGCCACTCAGTAACAATACTGTTAGTAGAAGAATAGATGAAATGAGTGAAGATATTGAAACACAACTTGTTGAAAAGCTGAAATCAAGATATTTTCACTACAAATGGATGAATCAACTCTGAGAGACAGTGAGGTCGTATTGTTAGCATATGCAAGATATATTGATAAAGGTGAATTTGCTGAAGAAATGGTATTCTGTAAATCATTAGAAACCACCACTTCCGCCGCTGATATATATGGTAAGCTAAACAATCACTTACACGTCAATAATATACCAATAGAAAACATAACATCTTGTGCTGCAGATGGTGCTCCTGTTATGATGGGCAAGAAAAAAGGCTGCTTAAAATTGATGAAAGATGAGAATCCAGAAATGCTTCTTGTGCACTGTGTTATTCATAGAGAGAACTTAGTGTCCAAAAATATTACTCCTGTTCTTAATGAGGTACTACGCTCAGTTATAAAATGTATCAATGCTATCAAAGCTAATGCAAAATGTGAGCGTCTCTTCAAGCAATTTTGTGAAAATGAAAATGCAGACTATGTGAAACTTTTACTTCACACTGAGGTAAGGTGGCTCTCAAAGGGGAATTGCTTGAAAAGATTCATGGACCTATTTGATGTTCTTAGTGACTTTTTAAGTGACAAGCCTGAAATGAAGCACCTGCTAACCGTTGATGGTAAAGCATTTGTGAGTTATTTAACAGATATTTTTGAAAAACTGAATATGTTGAATAAACAACTTCAAGGATCAAACAAAACTCTTGTAGATGCAAAGACAAAGATATTTGGCTTCGTTACATTTATCGAGGTATGTCAAAAAAACATTTCTCACAAAATTTTTGACCAGTTTCATTGGCTAAAAAAATGTAAGGTGACTGATGCTGCTGTACTTGTCATTGTGGATCATCTGAAAATAATGGCCTCTGATTTTAAAGAAAGATTTTCTGATTTAAAACAAATTAATTTTCCAACATGGGTGATGCAGCCAATGCTAGTGGATATATCTGATGTTTCGATGCAGTACCAAGAAGAACTCTCGGAAATGCAAAATGATGAGTCAGTTAAAACTTTATTCAATATAAAAGGGGTGATGGCATGGCTTTGTGATGAGACAGAAACTAAATACCCACATTCAACCAACTTTGCAAGAAAATTGTTGTTACCCTTCCCATCTTCATATTTAGCTGAATGTGGCTTTAGTGCTGTAAATGATTTGTTATTGAAGAAAGAAATCGACTGGATATCACTAAACGAGGAGACTTGAGACTTAAGCTGACTAAATTGGTGCCTGATATAAAATCTCTCTGTAGCAGACATGACGCACAAGGATCTCACTAACAGACATTTTTAGGTGAGCTCAAATTTTATTTTTCATTATTATTAGTTCAATAATTAAAATGATCAAAGTATTACAGAATAACTTTTCATTCAAATATTTCTATTTCTGCATTCCAGTTCTCTATTATATGTTTGGAAACTTTATTTATTTAGCTGTCCTTTCGTTTTTTATTTTTCTCTTTCATGGATGCCATGTTCTTTGGAAGCTTGTTTAGAGACCAAGTTAATGGCCTTTTAAGCTTCCTTCACGTGAATAACAGTAAAATTTTGAATAACAAAAATTAAATATCACAGGGGGGGGCATCAGGGTTTTAGAAATGCTTAGGTGGGGCATGGCCCAAAATCGGTTGGGAACCACTGCTCTACATCCATTTGTTATTTACTATAAAAAGGAAGATGAGATTGCTCACCTTAGCTTTGTTATTATTTCAGAGTGTAACATCCATAACACAGTTGCTGTACATTTGTTTCAAAAGCATCTGATAAAATTCCTAAAAGATAATATCTCATCCATCGGTTCCATCCACAAAATAATTTACTTTTCAGATGGGTGTGCAGGACAGTATAAGAACTACAAAAACTTTTTGAATCTTTGCCATCACAGAGATGATTTTGGAATTGAGGCAGAATGGAATGTTTTTGCAACAAGTCATGGAAAGGGACCCTGTGATGGTGTTGGAGGCACAGTTAAGAGATTAGCTGCAAAAGCTAGTCTACAACGACCTTATGATGAACAGATCCTTACTGCAGAACAGTTATATACATTTGCAAGTGAAAATATTTTAAATATAAAATGTCATTTTTCAACCAATAAAGAGCATGAAGAGGAAAGCCAACTTCTCCAAGAAAGACTCAACTGCAAGGACTATTGCTGGTACACAGAAATTACACCATTTACAGCCAGTTTCATTGACTTCTCTTAAGGTTAAACATTATTCATTATCAGATTATTCAAATATTGAGAAAGTTACTGAAAGGGAGAAGTTGTGACTGAGGAGAAAATACATGGTTTTGTTACTGCTGCATATGATGGCCATTGGTGGGTGGCATATGTGCTGGAAAAGATACCAGAGAATAGAGAAGTAAAAGTCACATTCCTTCATCCTCATGGCCCAAACCCATCATTTGTGTATCCTGGTCGACCAGATGAATTAATCTTACCATATTCAGATATTCTAACACAAGTTGAGGCATCTACTACTAATGGACGAACATACAGGATTTGCAAAGAAGTTACTTTGAAGGCATCCAAAGCTTTGGCAGATCTACAGCACAGAAAGGTAAGAATTCAAAATTAAAATGGTCATGTAACTATATATACACACTGCATACATTTTAAGTTGTGATAAATGGAAATCAATGAGCACTATACCTATACATATTGTATGTACATTTTAATATGTTACTTGTATTTGTTAATTAGGTAGCTATCTAGGTATACATTAAAAATTGTTTTCTCTTCTAGAAATCACAATAAATTGGGTGGCCCACAAGAATCTTGTCAACTACTGAAAACCATCACATACATGCACAACATACAGGTGAGGTGGGTAAAGAACAAATATTTAAAATAAGCATTTGCTTGTTTGTAGAAGGCTGCAGATAGTATGTACATATGGGTTGTATTTGTAAGAGATTGAGCTGACCTTAGACAAAATGGTTACTGACATACAAGGTCACAAAGTCATGACTTTTTGACAATTTTTGTATAAAATGACTTTTTCAAAATGTTGCTTGAATTCATTATTTTTTATACATTGAACTAGTAGTTATCAGCCACTTACAGCTTCTTGGGATTTTGTTGTACATGACTCAAGGTATTAATATAAAAAAATTGAATTTTTTAGGTGGTATTTTTTTTATTCAAGGTCAAAGGTCAACTTTTGAAGGGATTTTTTTATTTTTCACAGTAGAGATATTTAACAAGAGACAATAAACAAGGGGCTACTAAAGAGCTTTAAAATGAGACCAAAATCAATGCTCTAGCTTTAATAGTTTTTTAGTTACACCATTTTGAAAATAGTCATTTAACGCAAAAAAGGTCAAAATGTCACAACTTTATGACCTTGTATCTCAGTAACCAAAGGTCAGTCAGCTCTAATAATTTGGGAATTTAAGTTTGGCATGTATATCTGCTATTGTGCCAAGTATGAGCAAAATTGAAAAGGGTGTGTGTTTTAGGTGGCTGACTTGACATGGAATGACCCATTAGGGTTAGGTAGGTTAGGTTCTCCAGCAATTTGGACACTGGAATGCATTTTTCTAGTAGTATTTGATGTGCAATATTAAAATCTGGCCTTCCTTTTATGGGGAAATAAACCAATACATCAAAATTGGGTGGAAACCCTAATGTAAATATTTATACATTATAAATACGCAATTGCGCAAATAATAACATATACCATTAGACTCCTAAAGTTATGCTGAAACGTTTGATAACAGCCAGTATTGTCAACTTGGTGGAGACCTTAATATAGCCTAAATAATGGTTAATATTCGTTTTAATGCTTTGTTCATTTTCGATAGAAGGAGACATTCTATGACAATTTAACATATACATTTGTATTCAGGACACCTTGAAACCTCAGAGAAATGTAATAATTATTTTTTATGAAAAAAAAAAAAAATTTAGATGTAAAAAGTAGCCATTATCGGCCATTGACCGAGTATTTAGCTCTTAATGCTGTTAAAATTTTAACGAACATCGCCCTCTCCAATTTTATGGGGAGACATCTCGTGGCAAAATTAGGAAACATAGGTCAAAACAACCAATGAAATCTGGTTTTGGTTTCACGTGACCTTATCCAACCAATCAGAGATGTACATTTTGAATCTCTCATAATTCATACTCATTCAAGAGTGGCAACCCTGTTCAAGAATGCTTTTTCAGTCTGGTTTTCATTATGGATTGCGGAGGTTATGATTTGGATTACTATCAATTAATACCTACCCACCTCAAACTGTGGCAAAACTTATTGTACGTTGGGTTATTCTTGACAAAGCTAGATGCACAGCTCTATTTAGCGTTGGCTTCCGAAAGTGCAGTTAATTGGAAGAGTTTTTGCTTCGACGTCTGTGAACATTGGCTAGGGTGGCCTAGACCAACGAGTTCAAATTTGTGGGCCTGGCGAAATCGTCTATTTATTCCTGTTGGTCGCCGCTCATTTGTATAAACACCCCAACGCTGCTATTGAAGGTTAGAAATTGCGAAAAAACGTGGGTTAGGTTAGGTTAAGTTAAGTTATTAGGTTAGGTTAAGTTAGGTTAGGTCTGAACCAAAACACATTTTTCTGGTGTTTTTTGGTGATTTTCTCAAATCTGAACTTCGTTTCTTTGGGAAATGAGCCATTTTTAAGAAATTTTCAATTTTAAAATTTCTAAAAAATGGCTCATTTCCCAAAGAAACGAAGTTCAGATTTGAATAAATCACACCACAAAATACCAGAAAAATGTGTTTTGGTTCAGAAAGGAGGAAAAGCACTAAAATGAATAATTACCTAAATAATTTCCAAAATTTCTTATGTTCTTATATCATTTCAGTTTAAAGGCAGGCGAAATTTAGCGGACTACCCATGCAAGGTTGGCATGTTATTACATTAATTATCATTTGTATAATTTAGGTCTCGGGGGTACAGGGGGAGAGCCCCCATAAAGATCACGAATCACAAATTGATTGGTCCTAATGTTTTGCGGACAGTTCAGTACGTGACACCAATTAGGTCAACTGTACGCCCTTGATGATTGGTTAGGTTAAGTCATGATATTTTCATTTAAATTCGTTAGTTTAAACGAAAATGACAAGGGCAAACTTTTCTGGTTAATTGAGGTGTTTTGTACGAAACTGCCATCTGTTTCCTGTGCAAATGCATAGTTTTCAAGATGATGGCATCTCAAAAACTACGCATTTGCACAGGAAATGGATGGCAGATTCGTGCAGAACACCTCAAAATTGATCAGAAAAGTTTGCTCTCATTATAAAGAGACTGGGTCAAAAAACAAATAATTACCCTATTTCGATACAAGTAAACATGTAAGCTGCAAATGGGGGGGGGGGGGGGCTAAGGTTTTTTGGAACCCCTTATATAGGCCTTAGGCCCAGTAGCAGCAGCCCAGCTAGGCCCAACATTGTCCAGTCTCTGGAGACCAGATTGAGAAGAAACATCTACCCCAGCCACATCAGCATCACTAGGCCCATCCACCTCTCTACTCCTAACCTTAAGTGGGGGAGAATGTAAAGAAGGGGAGAGAGCTTCAAATAACTGATGAAGCAAGCTAGAGATCCTCCTCCGAATCAGATTCCTGCAACATTTTACTTCACAACCTCTCGAGATCGGAACTGGTAACCATATCGGAACCAAGCGAATCCCCAGAACTCAAGCCTTGGCTAAAGCCTGAGCCGAGCTGAGGACACCTAACACAATGGACCTACCCTATTCAGAGACTAGAAGGATACGATTAGAAAGTGATAAAATAAAAATCGTAATTAACAATTGAAAGAATTTTTAGGTATGAATCTTAGTATATGGGCCTAGGCCTAATTGGCCAAGCCTTAGCCAGGCATGGTAACACGGTAAAAATTTTATAGTGGGCACACTAGGGGCCCTTCGACCCATCTGGGTGGCTCCACTGTTAATATAAACAAACCATAAATATATTTACATGCAAAATTAAGATCCAATTGATCTCTGTTAATTGCAGATTGTCACACATCTACTAGCTGTACATTAACTTCAAAACTTTGGATCTTGTGGATCATTCATCAATACCACTACTGTACTAATTGTAGACATTATATGGTTATCTCATCATAAGAAGTTTCACATGGATCTATATAGCTATAACCTGAATAATATAATACAAGCTCTACAATTAAGATAAAAGGAGTAGGTGGGAGTGGGACTGTAAAGACTGTATAGAGTAATTGATTGATTGATTGTTTGAAGTTTTATATGGAGGAGCTCAGCCAATAAGGCTATTTACATCCTCCAAGACCAAAACACCTTGTTCCAGGAGAACTTCCACTGTTCCTACATCAAGTGCTGGGTCTATTATTATTGGGATGAGAAAGCAATAGAGAAAGCACACCATTACCTTTTTCAGTTCTGGGGCCAATTCCAGAACACTCAGAAAGGGATGAATATGAGGCCTGTTAGTACTACTAAACATGAACTGATAAAAATGGAACCAAGTACTAAGTCAACAGTAACAGCCAGATGGAGTAACTAGGAGGTAACAGATTAATAAACCTGTGGGAATGAAAATCGGTATACAATGCAAGATTTAAAACTCTCTCAACCGCCCAGATGCCACTACAAACTTGCATACTTGGTCCATAGTGAAGCTGTATAGAGTATTTGAATGTACACCCATTCAAGGTCTCTCATTTATATACATCTATGACTATGAGGCAAGTGAACATAATGAGCAGTGCTGCCACTCAGATTTTTAGGAAATCCCAAGAATTGACCTCAAAAAAATCCCAAGCATAACAAAAAAAATCCCAAGATAATAAAAACATTAAAATAAACAAAGAAAAGATTAAACTTACTCTATTTTAATTATATTTCCTCGTCAGGCTCGTCTTCTTCGACGTCTGCAGAAAGACGGACAGTCTCATTATTTTCTTTTTGCTCTTTAAGTCTTTTTTCATATCTTTTATGTACTGTGCCGCCTTCAAGCTCTCTTATTAATGTTTTTGTCGGCTGCCAGGTAGTACAAGTTGCTTCATTTCTAGTTAAGCACTGTTTTGCCAACAGCCTATCTTTTACAGTTTCTGTTTTTAAGGCATTAGTTTTTCACGCGTAAGAAAAAATCGGTGCTCCGTTTCAGCTGGCTCTGACTACTGACTAGACGAAACGCCGCACACCATTACGACTTAACCTTGTTCAAAACATGTTTTGAACGGCAATCAAACTAGTACAAGCGACTGTCGTCATGACAAATTTGTTCTATTACCAATAATATGACATAAAATGAATTTTATGGATTTATAAAAATTAATAAAGGATCGTAATGAAAAATACATAAATAGTAACAAATTTCGTTAAAGTAGTAACAAAAGTACAAACAAGATATAAAGTAACAAATATGTTACTATAGTAACAACTTCGGCAACGCTGCTGACCAAACGCAGTCTAATTAAACGGTTACTGAACGAAAAGTAAACAAGAACTAAATGTGTACAATACTGTCAATGCCTGTTGTATGTCTTCAGTACTTATCTCTCATTTTAATTAATTATTTAATAATTATTACCAGTCTTTTCATGTATAATATAATTCGCTTTATATAATTTTTTAAATGAAAACAAGAAGAAATTAATAATAATTTTCACTAACTTAGTTGGTATGAAAAATCCCAAGATTTCGACAGTTTTTCAAAATATATACCCAAATCCCCAGGTCGAGGCTGAAATCCCAAGATCTTGGGAAAAATCCCAAGCAGTGGCAGCCCTGATAATGAGTCTTTCATACATCACACTGCTATCGGGGGCAGTGTTGCCATTTCTACAGATTTATCTGTGCATCTACAGATTTTATGCTTTGTTTCAGATTTTCAGATTTTCCCCCCAAAATGGGCGAAATCTACAGATTTCTAAAATTTATGATTTTTTTATGCTTCTTTTCATATTTTCCTTCAAAATGGGCAAAACTTGCCGATTTCTGAGATTGAGGTTTTTTTACTAACCACTACGGACTACACTGGATATTACAGTAATATTACAGAGTTTCTCCATGAGAACCAACAAATTATTTTCGTGCGCCACCTGTCAGTAGAGAGTGACAACATAACATAAACACGCCACACTCAGCTGACTGTGCGTCGGTTCTTACTAAGTCATCAACAAAACACACTGCTAAAGAAAGCAAAGGGTGGAATCTACAGTACAGATAATAGCCCTGTTGTTGTTAATGATAATGTTCATTCCATAATTCAAGTACAGCACAAAATTATGAATTTTATTGAATTCCTTTTTCCATTTTGTATATATGCATCCTTATTTTGTTGTTGTATACTTGTTCTTTCTATTTGCTGCTTTTTGTCTAGATCATTCTTAAACTGGCCTATAGACGTAGCTTGAATAGTATTCTGGTTTAAAATATTCACTAAATTTTGTGTTTAATTGACCATTTTTGTATTTCTGTTTGGAATTATGAGTATTATTGTATATGTTACTTACAAAAATAAACTTTAAAATCAAATGGTAGTTTACAGATTTTGTCTACAGATATTTTTATTGAAACTACAGATTTCTACAGATATTTTGACACCAACCTTCAGATTTTCATTATTTTTGGATGGCAACGCTGATCGGGGGCACTGCTCAGCAGAGAAATCTCTTTAAATGTGGGGTATAAAGACAGAGAGTATCCCCTAACCCAAGATGCTGCCTCCCTACATCCCATCACTCTGTGTGGGTAATGAGATTTACCCAAATAAAAAAATAAACTATATACCATATATATGTATATGTGGGGGAAGGGTTCACGAACCTCTTCTCCACACTATTACCAGTTCTAGCAAAACATCATTACCAATACGGTAATTTTTTACTATCAGTCCGGTCTCTGGAAACTGAAAATAAAGTTTACCATAAGACTCTTTACATTTTTTTTAAACAACTTTTATTAAGTACAATATGAAGGCAAATGCCGATTAAAGCTATAAAATTAATGTTAAGAAATTATTTTTTTTGAGCGATAAAATCGCGGATCATGTTTTTGGGAGTGATAAAATGGCTGATCCCACAAAGGTTAGGAAGGTACCGCTAACAAAATTGGGGGGTTTGACCTGAACTCATAAGATTTTAGTGTCACGATGGCGTCGGTTTGCGATGGTTGTAATTATTCACTGTGTTTAACTTCATGCAAATTTTTTGATGATGAAGAGGCTGCATTTAATTTTTATGCAGAACACGGTGTATTGCTAAAAGAATTTATTTGCCATAAGAAAAACAAGGAAGGTATTGTTTTTGGTAATAAGTGTGTGTTCGATAAAAACAGAAAAGCATTTCGTTGGATATCTAGCAAGATACATATTCTGCTTGAAATATAAAGAACCCAAACAAAGGCTACACGCTTTTCATGTTGCAGCGACTAAGCTCTACAAACCACATTAAAAAAGAAAAAAAAAAAAAATATATATATATATATATATATATATATTATATATATATATATATATATATATACATATACAGGTAAGAGTAGCACCTAAAATTAGGTTAGGTTAGGTTAGGTTAGGTGGTAGTATAGTTTTACGGTATATATAATATGGAAAACTGATGAGTGGGTAGTTGGGAGGTAACGAAAATGGTTCACTGAGTAGGTAGGTAGTTAATCTAACAATTATTAAATTCCTTTTATGTCAATAACTGGGTGGATGAAACCAATTGGTTGCTCACCAGAGTTATTCTCCACACTAGTATTTATATACTGTGTGAGAAGAGCGTGCTCGGTAATGGAGATACATTACCGCTCAACCAACCGAGGAAAAAACCAAGACAACGCTGGTGGAAAAAGCCCCGCGAAGAGGAGAACAAAGGAGTACGAAAACGAACAACGGGGCGAGAGGACGGAACAGGGGAAGGGAGGAGAACAGACAACGAAAAAGATCCCCACCAGCCAAGTGCGCTCTCGACAATTACACAACCGGAGAACAGAGACTCCAATAACTAACAGTAAGTGACTAATTGAGTTTTTAACCCAGGAATTTAATCACATTAAATTAAGCTGGGTCAGACAAGTTAGGCCTACATTGTGGCCTAAGACCCAGCATCAACTCATAGCTTAACAAAGGTGAAGGTAGATTGCCCTAACCTAACTTGGTGAGGAATCCTACTGTGGACCTCAATTTATCTGCCCGCTCTGGACCATTTCCGGAATCTCTAGGCTGACCCCTCTAGGCTAGACTTGATCTACTCTATAGTTAGACTGGAGATATAAGGGGTGGGTTAATTGTGGACCAATTCATACAGAGCATTTTTCGCATATAATATATACAGTGAATATATACAGTGTTCGTTTTACTACATATATATAAATGTATATATATACACCTTTTAGGTCACTCATGTTGGCTGTTTCTACAATTTCCATGATTTATATATCAATGGATTCGTTTTTACATCGCGAATGCGCCCTAGATAGTCTCTACTGAAGGAATTACCCGCATTTTAGGGTATTTTTTCACACTTATACCCCAAAACAAACTTCGTGTCCTAACTTAGTTTTGGGCCAGTTCCCTCACTTGAGACTATCCAAATCGCATTCCTGGTGTAATAACGAATTCATTGATCTATAAATTATGGGAATTGAAGAAACCGGAGTGATAGTAAAAAATTACCCCAAATACCTCTTTCAGTCATTAATTTATCTAGTTTATTCTTAAAAGTCTCCAAAGTATGGGAACTCACAACTACTACTTCTAAGCTATTCCAGAATTTTACTATTCTATTTGAAAAACTATGTTGTACTAACTGTGATTTACATCTTTGCTGAAAAAGCTTAAGGCTATGGCCTCTTGTCTAGGGGTGCACCGGATATTGCGAAATATCCGGCCGGATATGCCTAATATAGGCCAAGACATTAGAAAATTAACACCTGTATGAAAATCTGCCATAATATAATAACAACATTACAAATAATATTTTATATACAAAAAAATGGAAAGCCCTCCAAGGCCCACCCCTAAACCAGTCCAGCAACACTTTTTATATTAAATCAACACAATACTGATGACAAGAATAAATAAAACATATGTTCATCCTTAACGATTACAGTTCTATTAACATAATCAGAGCTTTTTATAAAAATGTCTAGGCGTTAAATTTTTTAAAAAGAGTAAAATATTGCTAGACCCCTGCACTTGCTTTCCATTCTTTTTTCTCCTTTTTTTTCCTTTATTTTCAAAACAATACAAAACATTACAAGCTTGACAAATGTAAAACAATACATTGAATACAATATAAAGTGCCTGGAATGAAATCAATGAATGGAGGGCAGTATTGTGTAAGTCAGATGCCGCCATTCAACCTGGAGGTCTTCAGAATAAAAAAAACTCAACAACAGTGATTTAGAACTTTTTTCCGTTGTGGTGCAGAAACAAGAGCATTTCTCCTCTTTTAGGCAATATTCGGAATCGCCTTGCTTCATAGATGTTTCCATATTCAGAAAACATTCTCTCTGAAAATACAGAGGATGCGGGTGTGCAGAGAAGCTTTGAAACAATAGTTTTAAGGAGAGGAAATCAGTCCTCCTGCTTCCAAATTTGAACTGGACAGTTTCCTATCTACAAGAGATTCAGATGCATATCGGTCTAACTCTCCTGCAATCAGTAGAACAGGAGCAGTCTTTTTTTTCAACCTTTCTTCTCTTGTAACTTACTTCCCCAGATTGCTCTCCTTTTGTGATCTCCATAAAACACGCTTCAAGAATGTCCTCTTCGTCTTTTCTCTTTCGCATAGGAGAACTGAAATTTGAGCTTCTTTTGCTTCCACTTTCATTAGAATCATTACCACCTTCGTCATTTTCAATACCTATGACTTCTTCAATCAGTCAGGATTTAGCCTGCTCTTTTTGATCTTGTTGAAAGAAATATAACTTATACCGCGGATCTATTGCAGTCGCAGTCACATAAGCCCTGTTTTTCATTATGTTCAAAGACTTCCCATCATTACTGTCCAACAAGAAACGCGCTCGAAGAAAAGTCAGGAGTTCTCTCTTTGTCGTTTGAACACCTTGGTCATCATGGCCAATCTTTGAAAGAAATCTTTGTAAAATACAAATGCTTGGGATTATGGAAGACAAAGTTGATTTTTCCGAACTCATTTCCTGAGTTAGTTGGAAGAATGGTTTTAATATTTTAAGGAGATTTCGTATCAGTGTTCACTCGAAGGATGTGATGGTAGGTAATTCACTACGATCAGCCAAATACAGTTGCGCTGGAATTTTTAATTTATATAATCTTTCTAGCATCTCCTCGTTACCCTGAATGCTCACATGAGCTGGGACCCAGCAGAAGGCGACTGTCTTGTGTAGGAAGGCCGTTAAAAAGTGGAAGGTTTGCTGGATGGTACAGACGAGCGGGTGAGGAGGGTTGAATCTTTCTAGGGAGAGAAGTGCGCTTTGGGAATCTGAATAAATGACGAAGGAGCTGGCAGAGTGGGTGCGCACAATGTCGAGGGTCTCCGTAATCGAGAAAACGGAGGCCTCGCGGGGCAGGCTGACGCCTCGGAAAAGCGGCTGGGACAGAATCACCGCTGAGGAAGCAGCACCAGCCTCCGAGCGGGAACCATCTGTATAAATGACGACTGCGTCCGGGTGTTGGGTTGCGTGTTCACGGAAGAGTGACCTGTGTATCGTGGCGCTCGTGGTATTCTTCGGTAGGACACACAGGTCCCTGCAGAACTTGATAGGGGTGAGGGGCCAGAGGGAGGGTAGATGCTGTATGAAATGGGGATAACTGAGGGGGCGGGCATGTTGAAAAGGTCAAGGAAAGAGCGGACCACTTCATTGAAGTGCCAGCTCTGTCCCTGGGGTGGTAGTTCAGAGACCGCCGTGCCCAGAAGCGAATAAGGTAGCCTCTGTGCACGAAGGTATGTCCTCATGAGGAGTAGGCCCCGTCAGAGGGCGAGAGGGAGATAATTGCAATCCACTTGAAGGCTGGAGGCTGGGGAGCGGAAAGCACCGGTGGCGAGGCGGAGACCTCTATTAAGGACCGGGTCCAAGATACGGAGGCGGGCGTTGGAGGCTGAATAAACTGCACCGCCATAGTCCAGCTTCGACTGTACCATGGAAGTGTAAAGGCGAAGAAGAGAGCGTCAATCTGCACCCCATGTGGTGTGGGAGAGGTGATCTAGGAGAGCGAGGGGACGTCGAAGGGATTGCTTCAGGTGCTTGAGATGGGGAACCCAGTTGAGCCGTCGGTCTAGGGTCATGCCCAGAAAACGCGTAGAGGGTATCACCTCAAGAGGATTGCCGTATAATGTGACAGAGGGAAGAGGAAGGGTTGCGGGTCTTCTTCTGCTGAAGAGCATACACTTGGACTTAAGGGTGGAGAGGCAGAAACCCACCGACGTCGCCCACCTTTCCACCCAGTAGATGGTGAGCTGCATTTGCCGTTGAACGACGGACGGTTCCCGCCCTGCAAAGTAGATCGCAAGGTCATCCGCGGAGATGGAAGAGCGGATGGTGGGTGGAAGGCATTTTGAGACTGTGTTCATGACGACGGAGAAGCATAGAACACTGAGGATGCTTCCTACACGAAGGTGTCAGAGAGGACTGAGCCCATACGGACTTTAAAGGTTCGGGAGAAAAGGAAGCCCCTGATGAAGTTCGGCATGGCTCCGACGAGGCCTAGATGTCGGAGCTGACTAAGGATCATTGCCCGACGGGTGGTGTCATAGGCCTTCTAAAATATCGAAAAAAATTTATAGTACAAACTGTCCATTGTCGAAGGCATCCTGTATGTCTCGGCTGAGGAGCAGGAGGGGATCAGTGGTAGAGCGGAACTGTCTGAAACCGGACTGGGTAGCCGGGAAGGAATTGCTATTTTCAAGGACGAACGATAATCGCGTAGCAACCATTTTTTCAAGGATTTTGCAGGCACAACACGTCAGGGCGATTGATCTGTAGTTTGTGGGGTCCAGGGAATCTTTGCCGGGTTTGGGGATAGGGATGACGTGGGCCTCCTTCCACCTGGAGGAGAAGGCGCCCTCTATCCATATGCTGCATCATGCCGTACGGAATACCGTCCGGACCGGGACAAGGGGATCGTTGAGAGGCCAGTGCAGTGGTGTAGTGCTGTGGGAACGCGTGGGAACGGCGTTCCCTTACTTTTTTTGGTAGACGGAACGGCGTTCCCTCACTATTTCAAATAAATCCGAACTTACAAATCTCTAACGTCATGAAATTTTAATTCCCACCCCTAGAAAAAGTTTTTTTAACTTAGACATATTTACAAAAAGGGAAAAATCTATTCGGCGGTTATTCTGTTTACACCCGAAAGTGCATAAAGTATCAGTGAATCCGTGCATATAAATTATAAAGTGAAATCCATTAAAATAAAGAAAGTGCAATACAGTTTACATCATCTATCACCAGTTTTAACGTATATATTCAAAACAAAAAACGAAATAAGGTTGGGCATTCGTGAAAGTTTGAAATAAGGCAGGAAAAAGGTCATAAAAACGCAAAGGTCAGAAACCTCTCGAAATACACCCGACCATCGAAACAGCGAAAGAAAGGAAACAGAAACCAAAAAATAATAAAAAATAATAAAAAATAAAATAAATAAATAAATAAATAAATAAAAATAAATAAATAAATAAATAAATAAATATTTGGGTGGGCACGTTTCGTTATAGAAAATTATAGAAAATTACAAAATAAACAATAAACTTAAACCTTTGCAAAATATTTTAATATGTACGCTCCACACTAAAACCAGTATGCAAGTTAACATGGCAGAGGAAGGAAACAAAAACAGAAACCCATGCATAAAATGTGCATTAGACTGCAGCCTACATGCATTAAAATGTGATGAATGCAGACTATGGATACACTACAAATGTAGTGAACTACCTATTTATTTCCTACTCATCCTTCAAAATTCAAAAAGGAAATTCTCATGCTTTAAATGTGCTCGTCAAATTTGCGATGACTATGACAGACAATTTGAAGAGCTTGAAGTAGACGTGGCAGGTGAGTTACAGGAGGAGAAAATTATCATTGCAAATGCAGAGCTTGCTGAAAAAGTGAGAAACCCTCAGGATGAGACCCTAGAGAGAGGGACACTGCAAGCAAAAAGGGCACCAAAAGAGACAAAACAAAAACAAGAACAGGAAATAGACATTAAGACCTTCAACAAAGTGAACAACCCCACTGTACATAGTCACCAAAAAGCCAAAAGTGAAAACAAGAAGCCAGTATGCAAGTATTACAGGAGGGGCTTGTGTAAATATGGACTTAAGGGAAGAGAATGCCCATTTGCTCACCCACCACTCTGCAAAAAATTTATACACGATGGGAATGGCATTTCTGGATGTAGATCCAATGCAAGATGTCCCTATTTTCATCCCCAAATTTGCCAGAGCTCATGGTGGGAAAGAAGTTGTTTTAAAGAGAACTGCAATCTGGCCCACCTGAAGGGAACAATCCGATTCCAACCACATCAAACTCAACGGAGAGAATACCAGGATAGTGAGCCTACTATCCCTCAGCACTATTTGGCCCAAGGGGTGCAAGAAAACCCAAGACCAAATACCATTCCTGTACCCAGATCTTATGCTGATGTAGCGGGTCCAGGTAAGCCCACTGGTGAAAATAGTACAGCAAGCAACCATGAAACCCCATTGGGGTTTTACCACCTCATAAAACAAATACAAGACATTCAAAGCTCACTTGGGCTCCTCATACAAAAGCAAACGAGAACCCCAGCAGGAACCCTTCAAATGCCCTATATGTGGGAGATGAAACAAATGGCTCCACAAATGTATCAATAATTTACTTAAACATCCAGGGCCTTTACCCAAACTCAAACCATACCAAAATACCTTACCTAAAGAGCCTAGTGGAACACACTACTAGCACAGTTATAGCCCTCACAGAAACACACCTGAACCCCATGATCATGAGTAGTGAAATTGCAATCAAAGGGTACACCACCCATAGATGTGACAGAGAAGACCGTCTAAATGGTGGTGTCCTGATGTACATCCCTGAAAACATTCAAAGTGAACTGCTCATGGCATACTCAAATGGAGCCTGTGAACTCCTAATCATCATGCTCAGCATAAATAAAGAAGACATAATACTAGTGAATATCTATAGCCCCCCAGATAGCTCCCATCTAGAGCACACTGAAGTTCTGGAAAAAATCAGGCAATGCCCAGCTATTGTAGACTCAACAAGATACTTAATCATTACAGGAGACTTTAATCTCCCAAATTGCACCTGGAACCAATATGGTGGTATGAAATCAGGGACAAAAAGGTCCAAATCAAAACACCTGAATGAGTTTATGGAAAACTGCTCCTAGTACAACATGTCCACTGCCCAACTAGAAAAAATAATATCCTAGATTTAGTGCTGACAAATAATGCAACTACAATTGACCACATTGTTATAACACCAACTATACACTCCGACCACATTGTTATAGCACCAACTATACACTCCGACCACAATGTCATGCACATATTCACAAACTTGTCCCTCCACAAATGTAAGCAAGACCCATGCCAAACGAATTTACCATACTCTGACCTAAACCTGCACAAGTCAGACTGGACATCAATAAATAACTGGCTGGGAGAAATAAACTGGGAAGATGAATTAGAAAACCTAAAGCCAGAAGAATGCTGGAGAAGAATACAATACCTGCTGTCATCAGCATTATACAAACACACACCAAAGAAAAACGATAGTGCACAGAAGCACCGGACAAAAGAGCACAGATACAGAAGGACACTTATGAGAAAGAGAACAAAGCTATCTAAACAACTGACAAAGCAATTAAGTGATACAAGACATAGTAATATCCGGAATCAGATACTGATGTTAGAACTTAAAATAAAGGAGTCAACCATAAGAGTATGGAAAACTGATGAGTGGGTAGTTGGGAGGTAACGAAAATGGTTCACTGAGTAGGTAGGTAGTTAATCTAACAATCATTAAATTCCTTTTATGTCAATAACTGGGTGGATGAAACCAATTGGTTGCTCACCAGAGTTATTCTCCACACTAGTATTTATATACTGTGTGGGAGGAGCGTGCTCGGTAATAAGGATACATTACCGCTCAACCAACCGAGGAATAAACCAAGACAACGCTGGTACAAGAAGCCCGCGAAGAGGAGAACAAAAGGAGAACAAACAGAGAACGAAAACGAAGAACGGGGGAGAGGACGTACCAGCAAAGTGCGCTCTCGAAAACATAACCGGAGAAGGGAGACACTCCGATAACAAAAAGTAAGTGACTAATTGAGTTTTTACACCAAAGTTAATCTCATTAAATTAAGCTGGGTCAGACAAGTTAGGCCTACATTGTGGCCTAAGACCCAGCATCAACTCATAGCTTAACAAAGGTGAAGGTAGATTGCCCTAACCTAATTCTTGTGAGGAATCCTACTGTGGACCTCAATTTATCTGCCCGCTCTGGACCATTTCCGGAATCTCTAGGCTGACCCCTCTAGGCTAGACTTGATCTACTCTATAGTATAGACTGGAGATATAAGGGGTGGGTTAATTGTGGACCAATTCATACAGAGCATTTTTCGCATTGGTGGTCCGTGTGTGGGGAATTTACAAACCTTAAGCTTACTTAACAAAAATTGCAGAATTAGGCTAAATGGTCTAGCCTAAGCCTAACCTGAGCAAGCCTAATTAGGTCTACAACCTAGGGCCTAACTAGGAAACATTTACATTAAAGGAGTCTCATTCTCTTATAAGCTTAGACCTGAGTGACACACAAGTACTTGGGGGGGATTAAACCAAATTTGAACTTGACTGTTTTGTCTGTGCTCTCTCTTCTCTGGTAATTTCTTCTTGTCCTCTATTTCATTACGATCCCCAGTTAAACAATTTTGACTTAGACATGGACAGTGCAGAATTGAAAAAGTTAAAAAAAAAGGGGGGCAAAGTTGGGAGCTGTTACAAAGGCTGTGAACACTTTTAACAATATTACACAACCAGGTAAGAAAAATATAGAGTGTGTAATTATTAAATTAGAAATTAAAAAGGAGGAAATAATAGCCATTAATGAGAGTATTTCAGAGTTAGTTGAATCCGAAATGGCTGAAGAACAATTGATAGACCTTTACGCTGATGATGATGATCAGGTAAGCTCAATTGAACAGCAATAAGGGAACTACGGTCTCGGTTGACTGACTTAACACCAAAAAAACCTAATTCTGATTTAATCAAAGTAGGGCTAACCTTCAACAAAATTTAAGTGGCATGCAAAATCCTGAGTCACAAGAATTGAGGGCTCAGTTACCCATTTTGCAAATACCAACATTTGAAGGGGACACGGTACAATTCCCATCTTTCATTGACAAATTTGAGAATTTAATAGGTAATAAACCTTATATTTCAACTGTTGAAAAGTTTAGTTACTTAACTAGTTCTCTTAAAGGCCCAGCCTATAACCTGATAGCCTATTTACCAGCCGTAGGGGATTCATATGAAGTAGCTATTGATCTTTTAAAACGTAATTACGTTAATAAAGATGTGATTATATATGAATTATCTCAACAAATTTTGAATTTGCACCCATAAAAGATAACCATAGTGATATGGAAAATTTTATACAAAATTAGAAGCTATTATAGGACAACTGGTTAGCAATGAGATAGATATTAAAACTTCATCTTGGCTTATACAAAGCATAGTACTTAGGTGCCTTCCTTCGAGGGTTAAAGATAATTTAATTCTAAAGACGGGAGAAAATTATCCTAATTTAACACAAATAAGACAACACTTCCCCAATATCCTAACTAATTACAACTTGAGAGATTTTCCAACACATAAGACCCAGACTATGGATAAACCAAAGACTGTTCCCAGAGACCAACTAGCTACAGCCAAACAGACAAAACTTGATACTGTAGAATCAAATGTGACCAACTACAAAACACGAACACCTACATTACAGAACTTTAATGTAACTGCTGCCTCAACTTACACACCATATTGCAAATTTTGTGCAAGTAATGAACACAGTAGTACTGGTGTGAAATATTCAGATTTTAACCAAAGGGCTAAAAGATGTGAACAGTTGAACCTGTGTAAAAAGTGTACTGGCCAGGGACATTATAAGAAAGATTGTAAATCTAGGTTAAGATTCAAGTGTAAGTTTTGTAAAAGTTTACGACATGTCTCATCAATGTGTGATTCACCAAAGTGTCCAAATAATAGTACTCAAACTCAAAAGATACCTCCCCAAACAAAGGTAATCAAGAAAAATGCCACTTTCATGGGACATTCTGCTTGTTCAAACAATGTAACAAGAAACACTGAGATTCTTTTACCAACTATTACTTTGGACTTAGTGAATAGTGAGGGTAGTACCACTCCAGTGAGATGTCTTATAGACTGTTGTTCTCAACAAACATTTGTTTCAAAAATTTAGTTAATAAATTGGGTTTGACACCAAACCCGAATGAACAAAACTTCAATATTGCGTCCTTTGTTAAGATAACTCGGACAAAAATAGCTATAAGACAATTGACCTGGAACTACATTTAGAAAGTAAATTCAAGAAAATTGAAGCAGTTATTATTTCTAAAGTAGGACAAAACAAACTGGTATACCCAAACTAGAACAAACCATAAATCATTTGAAAAAACACTACAAAATAGCTGATAGACATATCACTAACAACACAATAGCTAACATTGAAATGCTAATAGGGGCAGATTATATTAATCTTATTCATAAGGGCATAGTAGAGATAGGTAATGGTATAGCTATTCAGACTCCATCAGGGATAGCCCCTTTGGGTGACCTATCAGACTACAACCTAGACCTAAACCAAAACAGTGCATGACCAACAAATACTATGTGCCTCAACTCAGTCCTACATAACACCTGTAAGAATAGCAACACTTTGAATAATATTATCTCAACTGAGAACATTAATTCATCATTATCAAATGAAACTTTGAATGAGGCAATTCAAACTTTATGGTTACTAGAATCTGTGGTATACATGACACACATCAAACTTCAGAAGATCAGTTAATGGTAGAAAGATTTGAAGACACCATTCAGTGTAAAGACAATAGTTATTTTATTGAGTTACCTTGGAAAATAAATTGTCCAACTTTAAGAGATAATCTCAAGTAGCTAAAGGACATTTATATAAAGTAATGAAAAAACTCAAACAAGAAAATAATGTAAAAATATATAATAATGTCTTCAAAGAACAGCTACAGAAAGGCTTCATTGAAGAAGTAACAGATAACCCTTTTAAAAAAGATGGTTGTCATTATTTAACCCACAGGGGGGTATATCGACAAGATGCCCCAACAACAAAACTTAGAGTAGTATATAATTGTAGCCTCAAAGACAGTGATAAACACAGCTTGAATGATTGCTTGATTGAGGGTCCTAATCTCATTTCTGACCTTGTGAAGATCTTACTGAGGTTCAGGTTAGACAAATATGCTGTACAAAGTGACATTTCGAAGGCATTTTTGAGAATAAATCTTAAAAATGAATATGATAAGAACCAACTTAGGTTCTTATGGTTCAAGGATCCATTTGATTTGAATAAAGGGTTCATAACCTATAGATTTAATGTTGTGTTGTTTGGAGCCAATTGCTCACCTAGCCTATTAGCATTGACAATTAAACATCATTTAAACCAGTTTAATAACTCTCTAACATTGAACTTCCTTAAGGAACATTTTTACGTAGACAATCTAATAGGCTCAACGACAACAAAATCTGAATTATCTGAAGTCTATGAACACTCTCAAAACATTATGCAACAAGGTAACTTTGAACTTAGAGAGTGGATTTCAAATAATGAGGATTTAAACAAAAAGATAATAATGGTCTTACTGAGCCATCAGACAGAGTTAAAACTTTAGGTATGAACTGGTATTTGGATGCAACTTCTAACAGTCATGATTCAATCTGTACTAAAGGTTTTAAACTTGATGAGGAAGCAAATACTAAAAGACAAATATTATCAGAGGCTTCCAAAATTTTTGATCCTATGGGTCTATTCCTGCCTTCAACAATAAAATCAAAGATTCTCCTCCAAGAAATTTGGAGGACAAATGTTGGGTGGGATGATCCAATAACAAATGAAAATCAAAAATCTTGGAAGAAGTTAGCTACTGATTTAACAAAAGTGCAGAACATTAAAATTCAAAGGTGCTGTGGGTTTAGGGATAAGCCCAGAGGCTTCATGTGTTTGCTGATGCAAGCACACAAGCTTATGGGTGCTGCGTATCTTGTAAGCCCTACAGAAAGTCATCTAATTTATGCAAAAGGGAAAGTTGCACCTCTCAAACCTACCCGAACCATACCTCAATTGGAACTATTGGCTGCTACATTAGCCATTAAAACCATTTCATTGCTTAAGGATGCTTACTATGATGTGTTCATAACTAATATCCACGTCTGGCTTGACAGTCAGATTTGTCTTGCCTGGATACGGAATGATAGCATTAATAGTAAGAATATCTTTGTAAGAAATAGGCTAAAAGAAATAGCTGACGCTAATGAAAGCCTACAAGTAAACTTTCACTATGTTCCAACTAAACAGAATCCAGCAGACTTTCTGACCAGAGGTTTATCCTACAAGTTGTTGAAGTCAAACAAAACTTGGTTTATGGGACCTAAGTGGCTCTGTAATACAGACCAATGGCCTTTGGAACAAGTTAATTTGACATTAAATTTAATCTTTTCAAATGAAAAGGTTGAACCAATCACTAATTATGAAAAGTATTCTGATTTCAACAAACTTGTCAGGGTGACAGCCTACTGTTTGAGGTTTGCTCACAACTGTTTAGCTACAATTAACAAACAGCTAAATAAAAACAATCATAATTATACAGAAGTTGCAACCCAATATTGGATAGGCCAGGCCCAACAAAAAGAGTACAATAAAGAGTTAGAATTCTTAACAAATGGGAAACAAACAAAAGAACCTGTACCATCAGTAGTTGTGGATCTAAACTTGTTCAGAGATGAGGAAGGCCTTCTAAGGTGTAAAGGGAGATTAGACAAATCAAAACTGTCATACAAAAGCAAAAATCCAATCCTTTTACCTAGATTTAGCTATTGACAACATTAATCATCAGAAAAATACACAATGATGTATATCATATGGGGGTACCACAGACACTAACTACATTAAGAAAAACTTATTGGATACCCAAGGGAAGGATCACTGTTAAAACAGTCCTGAGTGAGTGTGTTACATGTAGGCGTATTCATGCTAGGCCCTATAGGAAACCAAATCCTCCTGCTTTGCCAGAGGAGAGTTACTCTCAACAGACCCTTTGAGACTGTAGGCATTGACTATACAGGAGCATTGACTGTAGGGGTGGGTGACACTGAACAAAAATGTACATTGTACTGTTTACATGTGCAGCCTCACGAGCTGTTTATTGGGATGTTGTGGAGGACCTAACAGCAGAATCTTTTGTTGCTGTCTTTAAGAGATTCTGTGCACGACATTCAGTACCCAAGACAGTTTGGACTGACAATGCTACATATTTCAAAGCTGGAACAAGTCATCCACGACTTGTTAAGCAATGAAATCACACAATTATATATACAAAATACAAACATAAAGTGGAAGTATATTCCGGTTGCCTCTCCTTGGTATGGTTCTATCTGGGAGAGGAATATACAAACAGTAAAGAATTGCTTGAAGAAAGCAATTGGCAAAAAACAGATACACTTATTTGGGTTACTCACTCTCCTGGCTGAGATTGAGAACATCATTAACAATAGACCACTCACTTTATGTGAGTGACAACATTAATGACCCAGAACCATTAACTCCAAATCATTTGATTCGGGGAGAACAAGTTAGTCTCCTGCCGGACTACAATATAGACTCTTCAGAAGACCCAAACTGGACTCAACGACATGATGAGCTCCAGACTAAGTTACAACATTTAACTAGAGTTAAAGCTCATTTCATAAAACAGTGGAAAACTGAGTATTTGATGGGTCTAAGGGAGAGACATAAACAAATGACTAAGAAGGATTGGTCTGACACAATTAAGGTAGGGGACCTTGTTCTCATACATGACAGTACTCCAAGACAAAACTGGCCTCTGGCTAGAGTTTCAGAACTCAGACCAGGGGCAGATGGGGTAACAAGAGTGGTCAAATTAAGGACTTCAACGGGTGACACAACAAGAGACATTTCTCTTTTGTACCCTTTAGAGTCTGGACCCAAAAAATGGACTTTGGAGAACCTTCTCCACTGACAGTAACAACTGGAGACACTGAACTTCCAGTAACTATTCCTTTGACAGTAGGAGTGGTAACGCATCCTACTACAACATTGACAGACACAAGACCTCAGCGACAACAGCATTAAAAGCGCGACTATTTTTACAACAAAAAATAGATGCTGGGGAATTGTAATTTTATCTTCTAACTTTCATTTTTCCTTTTCTTATGGTAAAGACCATAGACAGTTTCATCCTATGGATGTATATTTTCTCTTCTAATTAAATGCTACACCTTCTCCATGAGAAGGTGAGGATAGGCACTGTTAATCAGATTAACAGGCATTTACAGTTAAATAGTTAGCTAGTCTACACTCAGACAAAAATTGGTGACATTGACACCAAAATTTTTATCTCCCGGGGCCCCCAGTATATGGAAAACTGATGAGTGGGTAGTTGGGAGGTAACGAAAATGGTTCACTGAGTAGGTAGGTAGTTAATCTAACAATCATTAAATTCCTTTTATGTCAATAACTGGGTGGATGAAACCAATTGGTTGCTCACCAGAGTTATTCTCCACACTAGTATTTATATACTGTGTGGGGGAGCGTGCTCGGTAATAAGGATACATTACCGCTCAACCAACCGAGGAATAAACCAAGACAACGCTGGTACAAGAAGCCCCGCGAAGAGGAGAACAAAAGGAGAACAAACAGAGAACGAAAACGAAGAACGGGGCGAGAGGACGTACCAGCAAAGTGCGCTCTCGAAAACATAACCGGAGAAGGGAGACACTCCGATAACAAAAAGTAAGTGACTAATTGAGTTTTTACACCAAAGTTAATCTCATTAAATTAAGCTGGGTCAGACAAGTTAGGCCTACATTGTGGCCTAAGACCCAGCATCAACTCATAGCTTAACAAAGGTGAAGGTAGATTGCCCTAACCTAATTCTGTGAGGAATCCTACTGTGGACCTCAATTTATCTGCCCGCTCTGGACCATTTCCGGAATCTCTAGGCTGACCCCTCTAGGCTAGACTTGATCTACTCTATAGTATAGACTGGAGATATAAGGGGTGGGTTAATTGTGGACCAATTCATACAGAGCATTTTTCGCAAGAGAGAATATTGATAATGAACACAAAGCTATTGGCACTATAAAGGAAAATAGCAAATTCTTCTTTAGCTATGCTAAACGCAAAGCAGTTATCAAAACGAGCATTGGCCCATTGCTTGCTAAAATATGGACTAACTCTCACATCTAATACACAGGAAATGGCAAACATTTTACAATCTCAATATGCTTTAAGCTGGAGTACCCTGTAGTAGCAAAGAAAATAAAAACTACAGCATTTTTTGATAGAGAAGAAAATGACCAAGACAGACCATTATTGGAAGATATACAAATAACCACTAGAGATATACAACAGGCAGAACAGAGCTACCGGGGAGTTCAGCCCTGGTCCAGATAGAATTGGAGCCAAGATTCTTAAGGAATGCAAACATACTTTATCTCTGCCTTTGAAAATCCTGTGGAGATCCTCACTAGACACCAGTAGAATACCACCAATCATGAAACAAGCAAATATTACCCCAATCTACAAAGGAGGCAAAAGAAAGGAAGCCAAGAACTATAGACCCATATCTTTGACTTCCCATATTATTAAAATATTTGAGAAAGTCCTAAAAAGGCACATTGTCAGTTTTATAGAAAATGAACATCTCTTAGAAGACTTTCAACATGGCTTCAGACACAAGAGATCCTGCCTTACTGAACTTATAGACCATTGCAATACAATCCTACAGTACTTGGGAGAAAACCACAATGTTGATGTCATCTATCTAGACTTTGCAAAAGCTTTTGACAAGGTTGACCATGGTATATATCCATAACTAAAAGAACTTGGTATTTGTGGAAAAGTAGGAAAATGGATCCATGCCTTTCTCTCTGACAGAAAACAAATAACAACTGTAAATGGAGCAAGATCTATAGAAAAAGAAGTGATTAGTGGAGTGCCGCAAGCACAGTACTAGGACCAATTCTATTCATTATAATGCTAAACAATATAAACTGTAACCTAGGAAGCTCTCTCCTGTCATTCGCGATGATACCAGAATACTAAGACCAATTACAGAAAAAGAAGACTGTGTAGAGCTACAAAAAGATCTACAAACTATATATGCATGGGCAGATGCAAACAATATGGCCTTCAATGAAGACAAATTTGAACTAATTAAGTATGGACCAAATAAATACCTGAAAGAACAATTCAACTACACTGGACCCACAGGAAAAGATATTGCACAAACTGATCATGTCAGGGATCTAGGGATTATATTATCTGAAGATGCAAACATTCAACAGGCACATTGACAAAGTAACCTCATCATGCAAACAACTAATAGGATATATACTGAGGACATTCAGAACTAGGGACAGTATGACCATGCTTACCCTGTGGAAATCACTTGTCCTTCCACGCATTGACTACTGCTCTCAATTATTGTTTCCCCACAAACAGAATGAATTGCAAAAAATTGAGGGCCTACAAAGAACCTTTACCTCTGTAGTGAATACTCTTATTTTAGTTTAAAGATAAATGTTAATTTTACCGTCTTGAATTTCGGAATAGCTATAAATTCATTTTAAATTAGTTACCCATCATAATTCAATTGTAAACCACATTAATACTAATTTTATGTATATTGTATTTTTTATTGTATGTAAACATAATTAATTATATATCACAATTGTCAGTTAATTATTTATATTCAAATAATTATTTTAATCTAATACCATGTCCATTTTACAAATGAATAATAGAAATCCAAGGGTTATATTTTCCACCTTTGGTACTGTCGTAGTTTCGCCTAACGGACTCAATACGGCTAGTGAGATAATCACTGGTTGGCACTTAACTAGCGGCAGTGCTTATGCTACATCATCCAGGTTAACCTATACCGGATAGATGCGCTACGGTCCCAAGCCGTAGCTTGCCTAGGCCGACGACGACGACGTAAACCAACAATTGGTGACCCGGAGCTGGATTACCCCTTTTACCCGAACGACTAGGATTAGACTGTAACGTCGTTCGTGCCCATCACCCACCCCTTCACCCGAGCGACTAGGACCAGACTGTGACGTCGTTCGTGCCCATCACCCCTTCACCCGAGCGACTAGGATCAGACTGTAATGTCGCTCGTGCCCTCTGCCCCTCACCCCTGCCCGTGCGCTCTGTGCCTGCTCTCGTCTCAACCTCCACTCCTTCGTTGGGAACTTGTCGTCTTGCTTGTACGTCAGCAAGCATAGAGAAGATGCCTGACGACGCTGGTGCCATCTCCCACTTGAGCGTAAAGCTCCCCGTCTTCTGGCCGGGTGATCCATTTATTTGTTCCACCAAGTGGAATCACAATTCAACTTGGGAAGGATCACCGCTAGCAGGACAAAATACGATCATGTTTTGTCCTCTCTACCAGCGAGCATCATCTCTGAAGTCCGTGACGTCATCGTGTCTACTTCCACGAGTGAGGACCCCATACAACGATCTGAAGTCTGCCATCCTGTGCCGCACCACTGTCTCCGAGCGTGAGAAACTACATCAGTTAATCTCAAAAGAAGAACTTGGAGACCGTAAGCCCACCAAATGCTGAGGGCTATGCAGTGCGCTCTAGGCGAACGCGCACAAACCTTCGATAAGGACATCTTTAGACAGTTATTCTTGCAGAAACTTCCTCCATCCTCAGCGTGTCTTGGCCACTATGGATTCTGCTACTCCAGTTGATAAACTAGCAGAAACTGCCGACAAAGTAGTGGAGATTGACACAGCTCCGGTCAACAACGTGAACACACAATCAGAACTGGAGTTGAAAGTGGAAGAGTTAAGTCAACAACTCAACCACGTTTGTTCTCTGCTACAAAATCAACGGCAAAGAAGCCATTCTCGGTCAAGATTTACGAAGAGGCATCGTTCGAGTTCCGGGAAGATCTGCTTCTACCACTCTAAATTTGGAAAGAAGGCTAGGAAGTGCATCTCCCCTTGCAATTTTTCGTCGGAAAACCCCAGCAGCGAGTCCTAATGGCGTCTAGTACTCGCACTGCCAACCTGTTATTCATAAAGGACAGGAACTCTGGTGTCAATTTCTTGGTCGATACCGGAGCGTCAGTCAGTGTATTCCCTCAAAAATCTGGTCATACGCACTCGGAATCTCCGCCTCTATACGCTGCTAACGGTTCACGCATACCCACGTACGGTACTCAGTCGCGTGAACTAAACTTGGGCCTTCACCGATCCTTCAAGTGGATTTTCATCTGTGCTCAAGTGCAGCATCCCATAATCGGCGCTGACTTCCTCCAGCATTTCAAACTCCTGGTGGATCTTGACAAGCGACGCTTATGCGACCAGCCACACTGCTTTCTGTTCTTGCCAAACAGGTTGCCCTTCCGGACGCCTCGAACTCTGCACTTTCCCTCGTTCCCCCTAATTCCATGTACCAGTGCCTTTTCCAGCGATATCCAGGAATTCTTCAACCGATGCAGATGGGTGATACCATTAAGCACACCATTACCCACCACATTACAACAAAAGGTCCCCCTGTGTTTGCAAAACCCAACGTCTTGCCCCGGACAAACTGAAAGCTGCCAAATCGGAATTCCAGCTTATGATATCTTGGGATAATAAGACCTTCCAAAAGCAGTTGGTCCTCTCCCCTACACCTGGTCCAGAAGAAGTCAGGAGACTGGAGACCATGTGGGATTACCGTTTTTTGAATTCGACACCATCCCGGACCGATATCCGGACCAAATGTCCAAGCTTTACTTCTCTTCTCCACGGCAAATCTATCTTCATAAAATAGATCTCGTTAAGGCTTTCCACCACATTCCCGTAGAGCCTTCGGATATTCCCAAGACTGCAGTTTGTACACCATTTGGGTTATTCGAATTTGTGAAGATGCCGTTCGGGCTACGGAATGCTGCGCAAACCTTTCAGAGGTTTATAGATGAGGTCACCAGAGGCTTAGACTTTGTTTATGCCTACATCGATGATTTGCTTGTGGCCACTCACGGAAGAGGAACATAAGGAACATCTTTCACTCCTCGTTTCAACGCTTAGAACAATACGGTGTTACTATTAATGCATCTAAGTGTGTGTTTGCACAGCCAACTTTGGAATTTCTTTGGTCACACGATTTCGCAGCACGAATTACCCCCCCCTTCGGACAAGTGTGAAGTGATAAAAAATTACCCAATGCCAATAATCAGCGTGAGTTACGTCGGTTTCTAGGTTTAGTAAATTATTACCACAAGTTCATTAAAAAACTGTGGCCAGTGTTCTTGCTCCTCTACACGCTATGATCACACACAAACGCAAGGTAACAAAATTGGTATGGTGTAGCGATAGTTTACAGGCGTTCGACAATGCCAAAAATGCTATCAATAGTGCATTGTCTCTGTCATTTCCTATAGTGATGCCCCCCTAACTCTGACGGTCCGATCCTCAGATTTTGCCGATCGGTGGGGTGTTGGAACAAACCATTAACGGTCACAAGCACCCATCGCGTTTTACTCGAAAAGCTGCAGCCAGCCCAAACGCGTTATAGTGCTTTCGGACGTGACTTCTTGCTATTTACTTAAACGTGAAGCATTTCAACATTTCCTTGAAGGCCGAGAGTTTTGTGTTTTTAACCGACCACAAACCTTTGGTCACTGTCTTCAATAAAAACAGCTGTAACCACTCTCCCAGAGTCATCAGGCAACTCGATTATATCTCGCAATTTACCACAGATATCCGCCACATCAAAGGTGTCTTGAACACTCCAGCGGATGCACTTTCAAGAATAGAGATTACTTCTGTTACCCCTCAGCTCTACACTGTGGAATGCTATTGCACAGGATCAGATAAGGATACGGAACTCAAACCTGCTCAGAGAAGACTCCACTCACTCACTTTCCCTCAAGAAAATGAGTATGCCCAGGATTGTCTATGCCCCTCTATTGTGCGACGTATCAACAGCTGCTATTCGCCTTATGTCCCTCCATGTCACAGAAAAGCAGTCTTCAACGGATCTTCAAAGCCCTCCCATCCTGGTATCCGTGCTTCGCAACACCTGGTTACCTCTCGCTTTTTTGGCCCTCGATGCGGAAGGATGTCAAACATTGGACCAAAACGTGCCTTGCCTGCCAGCGTGCCAAAGTCCAAAGCACACCAGGTCCCCCTTTGACGCATTTCCGCCCCATCCCAGCGATTTGAGGTAATTCATGTAGACATTGTTGGCCCTCTTCCAGTGATTCAAGGCCAACGTTATCTGCTCACCTGTCTCGACCGCTTTTCCAGATGGCCTGAAGCCATCCCACTTCCTGATATCCAAGCGACACTGTTGCAAGAGCCTTTCTCCATGGATGGGTATCAGATTTGGATTGCCGACAAAAGTCATCACTGACCAAGGTCGCCAATTTGAGTCTTCGCTTTGGAAGAAGTTTACCAGCTTGTTGGGTACAGTACATGCGCATACCTGTGCGTATCATCCGCAAGCTAACGGCCTCGTCGAACGCTTCCATCGCCAGCTGAAGTCATCCCTTATGTGTCACGAAGACCCCATTGGATGGATAAGCTTCCACTCGTTTTGCTTGGTATTCGCTCTGCATTTAAGATTGATCTGAAGACTACAGCGGCTGAACTAGTCTATGGAACACACTGCGGCTACCAGGTGGCTACTTCACTGCAGGGGATAAGTCATGCGATCCTACGGAATTCGCTCAAACACTTTCCTCTCACATGCAGTCCCTTCAGCCTGTTCCCCCTCGATTGACTAGCCAACAGAACATCTTTGTTTCCCCGCCCTCCAATCTTGCACCCACGTTTTCGTTCGTGTACCTCTCCCAAAACGGCCTCTCCAATGTCCATATGACGGGCCCTATGAAGTTCTCCGACGTACGCGCGCAAATCATTCCTCATCCAGCGCGGTTCCAAGGTCGACAAGGTTTCTATCGATCGTCTTAAGCCTGCGTTTTTGGAATCAACCTTAAGCGAGGTACATGTAGCTACCAAAAAGGTCCAGCGGAAATCTGTGTCGTTCGGAACTCTTGAACTTCCTCTCTGGTGGGGGATGTGTAGTGAATACTCTTATTTTAGTTTAAAGGATAAATGTTAATTTTACCGTCTTGAATTTCGGAATAGCTATAAATTCATTTTAAAATTAGTTAACCCATCATAATTCAATTGTAAACCACATTAATACTAATTTTATGTATATTGTATTATTTTATTGTATGTAAACATAATTAATTATATATCACAATTGTCAGTTAATTATTTATATTCAAATAATTATTTTAATCTAATACCATGTCCATTTTACAAATGAATAATAGAAATCCAAGGTTATATTTTCCCCTTTGGTACTGTCGTAGTTTTCGCCTAACGGACTCAATAACGGCTAGTGAGATAATCACTGGTTGGCACTTAACTAGCGGCAGTGCTTATGGCTACATCATCCAGGTTAACCTATACGGATAGATGCGCTATCGGTCCCAAGCCGTAGCTTGCCTAGGCCGACGACGTAAACCAACACCTCGTATATTAAACAACCTGATGGGCAACAGGTGAGTAAAAACAAATTAAACTACTGGGATAGGCTTAAAGGCCTCTGTAGTGCCTTGCAACCACAAGATTATTCTTTATTAGTGAAAACTGCCACAAATTGGCACGAGTGAAATATTTAAATCTAAACAAGCAAAAGAGGCTATAGCACAAGCTACATGCCTTGTTCACCCTCAACCAGACGCTCCTCTGAACTTAGCCACTGATGCCTCTGACGTTGCCGTGTCAGGAGTGCTCCAGCAGCTTGTTTCAGGCGTTTGGGAACCTCTCGCATTCTTTTCACGCAAGCTCTCACCTTCACAAATGAGGTACAGCACTTTCGGTCGAGAGTTGCTGGCGATATACCTCTCCATCCGTCATTTCAGGTCATTCCTGGAAGGACGTGACTTTAGCATTTTTACGGATCATCGTCCGTTAATATTTGCTCTCCATTCTCAATCAGACTCTCATGCTCCTACTGAGAGAAGATACCTTGATTTTATTCTTCAATTTACTTCAGACATTCGACACATTTCAGGTTCTTTGAATGTTGTGCCGGATGCGCTGTCTCGCATCTCAGCAATTTCTGACCCTGGACACTCTCACATCAACCTTTCAGAGATGGCTAAGGCTCAGTCCACGGATACAGACCTCCAAGCTCTTATTAATTCACCCACTTCATTGCAAGTCCGCTCTTTACCAGTTGAACCCAAGTCAGACTTACTAATTTTATGTGACGTCTCGACTGAGCATATTCGACCGTTGGTCCCACAAGGGCTGCGAAGAACTGTCTTTGCTAAACTCCATTCCCTTTCTCACCCGGGAATTAAGGCCACCCAAAAATTAATTGCAGCTAGGTTTGTATGGCCAAGTATGAACAAAGATATCCGCAATTGGACTCGATCTTGCCTTCAATGTCAGCGTGCCAAAGTTCACCGACACACAAAGTCAGAAATTGGTACCTTTCCTTTGCCGAAGGCTCGTTTTGAGGCCATACATCTAGACATAGTCGGCCCCCTCTATTCTTCTCGAGGTTATACCTATCTTCTCACTGTCATTGATAGGTTCACAAGATGGCCAGAAGCTGTTCCTTTGACTTCTTGTACTGCTTCTGCAGTAGCTCATGCCTTTGTTTCATGTTGGGTTTCCCGTTTTGGAATACCTGCAACCATTTGCACAGACAGAGGTGCCCAGTTTGAATCGGCCTTATGGAAGGAACTCATGCTCCTTCTTGGGACTGAGCGCATCAGAACAACAAGCTATCACCCGCAATCCAATGGGGTGGTAGAACGCTTCCATCGTCAACTTAAAAGTTCCTTGCGAGCCACTGATCCATCTACTACATGGGTGGACAGGCTACCCCTAATCCTACTCGGAATTCGTACTGCTCTGAAGACTGATCTTGCATGCTCTGCAGCAGAATTAGTTTACGGTACCACACTCCGGTTACCCGGAGAATTTTTCACACCTACACCCATTAACCCCACATGTGATCCTGCTTCGTATGTTAAGACATTACGCTCTGTTATGAAGCAAATTCGTCCCACAGCACCTAGAACTTCCACTTCACAAACTACCTTCGTTTCCCCTGATTTACAAACTTGCACACATGTTTTCTTGAGACATGATGCTCACCGCTACCCTCTTCACTGTCCCTATGATGGCCCCTTCCTTGTGCTAGACCGTAGACCCAAAACTTTCATCATTGACAAGGTGGGCAAGCGTGAAACCGTTTCTGTGGACCGCTTGAAACCAGCATACCTTGATTTTTCTCCAACAAAAGATCCTATCCTCCCTCAATCTTCTGTACCTCCACCTCAAATACAGGTACAGCAACCTATCCCTCCTCAATCTTCTGTACCTCCACCTCAAATACAGGTACAGCAACCTATCCCTCCTCAATCTTCTGTACCATCATCTCATATACAGGTACAGCAATCTACCCTTCCTAAATCCTATGTACCACCACCTCATCCGAGGGTACAACAATCTATCATCCCTCTTCCAATTCTCCTTCATTATCGCAACCAACTGTCTTTGAACCAGCCAGTGGCCCCATTGCACAGGCACCAAGAATCCCCTTCCCCCAATGTCCCTACTGCACCTGTAGCACCATCCATGCCTTCAGAACCAGTGCTGCAGGATATTGCCGTCCAAAAGCAAACAATGACTCGTTCTGGAAGAGTCATTCGTAAGCCAGTGCATTTTGACATTTAAGTGTTTTTTTTTTTTACCCCTGACAACCATGTTTTTGGGGGCAGTACTTGTAGTGCCTTGCACCACAAGATTATTCTTTATTAGTGAAAACTGCCACAAATTGGCACGAGTGAAATATTTAAATCTAAATAAATAAATAAATACAAGTTAAATATGTCCAGTGATCAAATTTAATTCTTAAGAATTCAGTGTGGTGTGACTAGACATGAATTGGCTTTTAAGGATTATTTTGGCTTGTTGGTAAAATTGTATAGTAAAAACAAACTTATGTGAAACGACAACACAAAGGACGCTGTTCACACATCGTATTATTTGAAAGCACCGCGCCAGCAAGCAAAAATTGTATGACAAGGTTGTCATTGTGGCTATTATTATTACTATTATTATTAGTTTATTATTATTGTTATTAGAGTTATATTATTAGTGTTACATATCATTTGTACTATTATTTGTATTATTACATATTTATTATTATAATCAGTATTATTTGCAGACTGTTATATATTAGCTAAACGGGCCATTATTTAATCTCGCATTTATATGTCCATCAAAGTTGTTACGGGTAAAAATCCCCTTTGCATTTATAAATAATTGTAGCATATAGTTATTAATTGTTTGTCAATAAAAATACAAAATTCATATTAATGATTTTATAATCAGTCCTTCCCTTCCCTTTTATCAAAATTAATTTTGCGCAGCACTGCTGGATGCCAATCTAGCATTTGGGCGCTGGTGACCCTGGCATTTAGTTAATTATCTACGTAAACTTGTAAAGGTCTATAATAAATAAAAACAGACTCTTACACCTCAACCTTTATTCCATAGAGAGAAGGTTTGAGAGATACATCCTAATCTACACCTGGAAAATTCTAGAAGGGCTTTTAGTTGCCCCCAATACTGAACCAATTGTGCCCACCTTAACAAGAACTGGCAGAATGTGTAAAAAATATCACCTCCCACCAAACAGTCTGAGAAGGATTCAAACCCTTCAATATAATAGTATCTCTAGGCAGGGTTCTCGCCTGTTTAACTCCTTGCCTCAGTACCTTAGAGATATAAGTGCAGTCCCAGTAGATACTTTTAAAAAACACTTGGACATGTTTTTAGCCAACATACCCGACCAACCCACAGTGTCAGGGTATTCCTCTGCCAGACCAGCCCCCACAAATTCAATAGGGGACCAAATCGTATGGCAGGAGCAAGAGAAAAGAAGGGTGGCGACCCCGTCGTGGCCCCGCCTCAGGAGGCGCTGAGTGGACTTCGTGGGAGCAGCGCACCCTTGAGGCAGAAGCGCTTTAAGGTAAATTTAAGGTAGAAGAAATATGAGAAAGAATCATTAACTGCTTCATTTCTTTTAGCTTCGACTGAGGCAATGCTAGCCTATAAAGATCTGGTGAAACAGTCACCACGGCGTACCAGTTGTTAACTTTTTTTTAGTTAATCATTCCAGTTGTTAGCTATTTTTATTGATCGTACTGGATGTCGTATATCTAATGACACTGGAAATACTGCATGTTCAACCTTGGAATAACGGAATATATCCTAATATCCAGTGCATATGACCTCAAAATATCCCTGAAATTGGTCAGATTTCAAAAGATTTCCCGGGGGGCTTACAGTGCCCCCGGACCCCCAGCTGTATGGGCTCGCCGCGCTCGCCATTGTCCCCCCCGCATTTGAGTAACACTTTCAAAATACGTTCCCTCACTTCTTTATTTAGCACTACACCACTGGGCCAGTGCCGCCTGTAGTTCACGCATGGTGAACTGTCTATGAACGGTGGAAAGGGGCTATTGTTAGGGGCGGGTACGGAATCGACTGCAGAGGAAAAACGGCGGCGAAGGTAGAAGCTAGGTGGTTTGCCACCAACTTGGGCTCGTATAGGAGTCCGTCGTTAGCCGGAGGTCGGGAGGGGACATGTCACCTCTCGACACCTCGTACCTTCTTCCAGATGGTAGCCGAAGGTGTGGTGGCGGTGACGCCGGACACAAAGGCACGCCAAGAGGCTCGGCGCGCTGTCTTCATTGTGCGACGGGCGATGGCCCTGGCCCGCTGCATCTCCGTGCGATGGATGGGGAGTCGCGTCCGGTAGAAGCGCCGAGTAGCCTTGTTGTTGGGGCGCACGGCCTCCGCGCACTCCGGGGTCCACCAAAGCACCCGTCGGCGCGGGGATAGGCGGAGGATCGTGGGATGCTGGTGCTTGCAGCCGCTACAACGACGGACTAGAAATATGCGATGCACTCGTCGGCAGATGGGAAGTGGGCAGTTGTAAGGGTTGTGTATATATATATTGTCGCGGAAGCGGGCCCAATTCGCGTTGGTAGTAATCCACCTTTCCGGCACCCGAACGGTCTGGTCGGGCCGATTGAGCGTGAGTTGAATGGGGAAATGGTCACTTCCATAGTCCTCTTGAAGGACTTGCCATGTGAAATCTAGGAGGGCATCAATCGAAACGAAGGACAGGTCTATACAGGATGGAGTGCAGGTGGTGGCATGGTAGAATGTAGGAGAGCCATCATTGAGGCACTCGAAGGAGAGCTCGGTCATGACAGTAATCAGGGTTGGGGCCATATAGGTGGAGTGTGTGTCTCCCCACAAGGGGTGGCGACTATTGAAATCGCCCAGTAGTAGAAAGGGCCTGGGGAGTTGTTGTACGACCTCCACCAAGTCATCGCGGGAGACTTGAGCGTGGGGAGGGAGGAATATTGAGCAGACGGTGTACTGTCTATCCAGGGAAAGCCGGGCGGCAATCACTTGTAACGGGGACTAGATAGAGAGATTGTGGAAGGGGACTGCGTGGTGAATGAGAATGGCAGCCCCCCTTCGAGTACAGGTAGGAATATCCAGTAGGGCAGGGCATGGGCCTGGTCCCCAGGATTAGCTCCTGGAGACAGACACACACCAGACGAGAAGTGGCAATCAAGGAGTTAAGGCCTTCATAGTTCGCGAATATTCCTCTGCAGTTCCATTGTACTATTGTGGTTTTCGGGGGATCCATTAGTTGATGAGGGGGGATGGGTAAAGGTGTAGGTGCTAGGAGGTTGGAGTGTGAAGGGAGATCTGGGGTTTGCGAAGGTGGAGGATGGGTCAGGAGCATGGCTGGCTATCTACCGTTCACCAGGGAAGAATCGGTCGGCCAGTCGATCTCCGCGGAGGTTGCGGGGTCGAGTCGGCCGAGCGAGACCGGAGGCGTGGATCTCGGCAGCCAGGGGAACGTCGTGGGCTGAGAGGGTCAGAAGTGTTCTGGCGGGCTTCTATGTTCGGGCCAGGATGGGGGCATTTTACTCCCCAAAGTGGCGCCTCCCCGCCTGTCCGGTGTCTCACGGCGGACCCTGGGTGGCGATAGGGGGTACCAGAAGGACCGGGCGGGTGGGAGGGAGGGCGTGCTCAGGGTGGCTGACAAGGAGGGGGCCGGAGATGTTTGGGGGGGCAGGTGCTGTGGGGATGGAAGGTGAACCAGAGTGGTCTCGTGGAGGGGTGGAAAAAATGGCACCAGGAGGCAAGGGCAGATCCATGAGACTCATGGGCGCGGCTGAGCTCCCCTCGGCCACACCGTGTAGCTGCGCCAGGGCCGCATCCACTGGATCCTCGGGGGAGAGGATGTTGTTCAAATTGGGTCTCGTCGTGGGGGCGGGTCATGTAATTGGGCAACTATTGTCAGAGTCTGTGGTGTTAGAGTGGTGGGACTTCCGCGGTGGGAGGATATGGTCCTTGTAGACGAAGGGGGCGGTATGAGGGTCGAGCAGTCTACTTCGTTCTCGGGGAAGAGGGAGAGAGACGTTGAAAGGCCGGAGGGTCTGGCGACTCGCTCCGGCGTCTCCGCCTCGTCGGGTAGGTTCGGGCGTGTGCAGAGAGTACTGGGAGGACAGGGTTTGAGGTGGATGGGGCCTGGGTCTCCTGGTCCCAGACTCTTGGGGGATTTGTGTCAGGTGTGGTGCGTGAAGAGAAGGAGAAAAGGGATGGTGGGGGGTCAGGAGACCGTCGGGTCCCGCGAGGATTCCCTTTGGGAAGGATAGGGAGCAGTGGTCGAGGGGGGGTTTCAGCGGCAGGCCAGGGCGGCGTACCAAGATGACAGAGCCGAGAGCAGCGGCGTAAGACACCCCCGGCCTCACCTCCCGACTCCGCACCGTCTCGTGCCTCACGGGGGGTAAGGAAGTCCGTTACCTGCAAGCCTCGGACCTCCTTCTCGAACTTGAAGAAAAGGCATTCGCGGGATGAAGAGGGGTGTGCGCCTTCACAATTGGAGCATTTGGGTGTGTTGGGGCACCTGTCAGGGGTGAGCGATTTGTCCACAATGAACACACAGTTGATGCGGCTGCCGACAAACGGGACTAATGTGTCCAAACTTGTTGCATTTAAAGCAATGGGTCGGGTCTGGGATGTATGGACGGACAGAAAACTCGCATGACGCGCGATCTCCCATACCCCATACAATGCGGCCGGGAGGGACTAAGGTATTGAAAGTAAGGAGCAGACGCGGGGTGGGGGAGGGGGTGCCTCCCTGTCGGGATGTGAAGCGATAAATCTCAGTGACTCCCTGGGGTGCGAGGTTGTCCAGGAGCTCGTTTACTGCGATCGACAATAAGCGGGTGGCGTAAATAGTGCCCTGACTGGTTCAGGCGAGGGTGTGGGGAGACGGACACCGAGCATCCAAGGACCTCAGAGAGAGAGAGAGAGAGAGTAGGGCTTTTGTCTCTGCGGCTGAGCGTGATTTTATGAGGAGCGAGCCATCCCTCTGTGGGCGTACATCATAGCGGCTGGAGTTGCTGTGGGTTCGGATCGCCTGGAACGTCCGCTCCGAGTTGGTCGGAAGGGACTCAGAGGTAGGCCGTATCACCAGAAATTTGTGGATACTTGGAAGGGAGAGGGAGGCTGTAGCATCGAAGTGGACTGGGATATCCAACGGCCGATAGGATGGCCGTGAATGCCGGCTTCCCCGTCCGCCACGGAGCTCTCTCCGTGGGGAGGAAGACCGGCGGCGGGTGAGGGGGGCATATGGGGAGAGCAAGAAGCCGGGTTTTGGAGGCAAGTCCTGGGTGGAACTTGACTTGCTCAAAGGCGGCTGAGGTGGGCTGGGGCGAGACCTCTGCTCCAGAGAGTCTATGTCCAAGGGCATATTCGAGGGACGGACTGGGGTCGGCAACGGAAAAGGAAAGTACAAGCGTTACGCTTCCACAGGGGGGTCAACCCCATTAGGATGCGGTCTTCCAGTGGTAGAGGACTCGAGGGCCTGGTTGCCCACCACCCGAGTGTTGAGTAGTAGTAGTCCGAAAATGAGAAGCAGTAGTCATAAGCCGAGGGGAGTAGCCATAGCAAACAAAAAGAAAACTTCATCCCCCGCGTGCATCCAGTCACCACCGACTCCAACAAGGGAAAGGCGAACCGTGGGCACACTCGTCCCACCGCCTAAAACGCGGCTACTCTCATCCAACGCGCGGTGAAAGGTGGCAGGGACAGGGCTTGGGTTTGGTTGGAAAATGACAAGGGTGCAGGGCACGCCCGTCGCCAAAGGGGGGGCCAGGTGGTGCCAGGTCCCCCCAGGAAAATAGTAGGTACTGTGATAATATGACGTTATTTTATTTGAAATGTTTATACTAAACGATGTCGCTTAAGAAGTGGCTTATACCAAGTACCTCAATGACGCAATTCAGCCACTTCCTGTAATTTACATTTGTATTTGTATTTGTATACCCATTCTAAAAGCTATGATCACACTAAACAGCTAAATATGAATGAACTGCTCCGTGTATTTTCCGAAGCCAAAAATAGGCGTCTTGAACTCTATTGATACTCGAGTTGTCTCGTGTATTCCACTACCTACCTACAAGTACCTAGTACTGAATAAAAATTATTCGATTATGATCTTTTTTGTGTTTATGGTTATAGAGGTGGTGTCCCCCTAATAAACACAGGTGCCCCTCCAAATATTTTCGGCTGGCGACGGGCCTGGTGCAGGGCAACCACCTCCCACACTCAAGGGCCTAGGAAGTTGTCAAATCAAGGTTAAAGAGAGAGAGAGAGAGTTACAAGGAAAAGAAGTACCTCAAAAGGCCTTGCGGTCCATACCGAGGAGGTACCAATGGCAACGGGTGCCAGGGAAAATTTTGTAAAAGTTTATTTTTCTTTCAACTATCCTAGCAGTAGTAGAAAACTGGATAGAAAAGTAGAAGGCTCTCTCCCCACCCTCCGCTCCCTCCCTGCCAGAGGCAGGTACGGAAAAAGTTTGAAGAAAATACCTTGACCCTGGAAAAGTAGCCAAGGAAATTTTACAGGAAAGTGGAGAATATATAAATAGCTCTATATTTAGCTTGCTCACAGAGACACCGTGCAAGCGATCTCCTGCAGAGTTTTCTTATGTTTTAGTCTTGAACTATGAGAGTATTCAGTACTTTGTCTAGCCTATTTTTAAACACATTTACACTTTGACTGGAAACAACCTCTGAGGGAAGTTGGTTCCAGATATTAACTATTTTATAGGAAAAGAAATTTCCGCAGACTGAGGTCCTAAATGTCTTTACACACTCAAATAGTGTGCACGATTTCGTCTACCCTTTTCTTGAACTGATCCACAGAGGAACTGTTCACAACTTCTGGAGGTAACCTGTTCCACGTGTCACAGATCTTATAAGTAAAGTAATTCCCACACACACTAGTCCTAAACCGTTTCAAATCCAACTTCCAACCATTGTTGCGAGTTGGGTTATCATTTAAACTAAACATGCTTCTAAAATCGACATCGTTAAACCCGCGTAAGAGCTTGAAAACCTCGATCAGTTGACCGCGCAGCCTCCGAGTTTCAAGCGAAAACAAGTTCAGGGCGCGTAACCGTCGATTGTAGCCCATATGCCTAACGGAAGGGATTAACTTTGTGGCCCTCGCCTGCACTCGCTCCAGCCTCTCAATATCTTTCCTGAGGGTGGGCGACCAGAACTGCACAGCATATTCCAGGTGCGGCCGAACAAGGGAATTGTACAGAGAGAGCACAATCTCCTTGTTCTGAAACTGAAATTGCCTCCTGATATAACCCAATAGTTTCTGGGCTTTTTTTCCACCTCTACGCACTGTTTCGTAAACTTAAGGTCGCTGCTAATTACCACACCCAAGTCCTTTTCTAAATCAGTCAACTCGATATGACTCCCCAACATCGAGTAGTCCGACTTGGGATTGGCGTAGCCAATGTGCATCACTTTGCATTTACCCAAGTTAAACGGCATTTGCCATTTTTCGGACCACTCTCCTATCCTACCTAGGTCCGCACGCAGTTCCTCGATCGCTTCGGGCGTCCCAACATTGGCCCCAAGCTTGGTGTCATCAGCGAATTTGGCGATCCGACTGACGATGCCACCGTCGATATCATTTATGTAAATGATAAACAACAGCGGCCCCAAAACGGAACCCTGAGGAACCCCACTAGTGACCGAGGCCCAACCCGAACTAGCCTTTTAATTAACCCTCTGCCGCCTATTCTTCAGCCAGTTTTCTACCCACCTACCTATTTCCCCACCGATACCCAGCGCGCGCACTTTCGCCATTAGCCGGCGGTGAGGTACCTTATCAAAGGCTTTCTGAAAGTAGAGAGAGAGAGAGAGAGAGAGAGAGAGAGTTACAAGGAAAAGAAGTACCTCAAAAGGCCTTGCGGCCCATACCGAGGAGGTACCAATGGCAACGGGTGCCAGGGAAAATTTTGTACACACTCAAATAGTGTGCAAGATTTGGTCTACCCTTTTCTTGAACTGATCCACAGAGGAACTGTTCACAACTTCTGAAGGTAACCTGTTCCACGTGTCACAGATCTTATACGTAAAGTAATTCCCACACACACTAGTCCTAAACCGTTTCAAATCCAACTTCCAACCATTGTTGCGAGTTGGGTTATCATTTAAACTAAACATGCTTCTAAAATCGACATCGTTGAACCCGCGTAAGAGCTTGAAAACCTCGATCAGTTGACCGCGCAGCCTCCGAGTTTCAAGCGAAAACAAGTTCAGGGCGCGTAACCGTCGATTGTAGCCCATATGCCTAACGGAAGGGATTAACTTTGTGGCCCTCGCCTGCACTCGCTCCAGCCTCTCAATATCTTTCCTGAGGGTGGGCGACCAGAACTGCACAGCATACTCCAGGTGCGGCCGAACAAGGGAATTGTACAGTGAGAGCACAATCTCCTTGTTCCGAAACTGAAATTGCCTCCTGATATAACCCAATAGTTTCTGGGCTTTCTTTTCCACCTCTACACACTGTTTCGTAAACTTAAGGTCGCTGCTAATTAGCACACCCAAGTCCTTTTCTAAATCAGTCACCTCGATATTACTACCCAACATCGAGTAGTCCGACTTGGGATTGGCGTAGCCAATGTGCATCACTTTGCATTTACCCAAGTTAAACGGCATTTGCCATTTTTCGGACCACTCTCCTATCCTACCTAGGTCCGCACGCAGTTCCTCGATCGCTTCGGGCGTCCCAACATTGGCCCCAAGCTTGGTGTCATCAGCGAATTTGGCGATCCGACTGACGATGCCACCGTCGATATCATTTATGTAAATGATAAACAACGGTGGCCCCAAAACGGAACCCTGAGGAACCCCACTAGTGACCGAGGCCCAACCCGAACTAGCCCCTTTAATTACCACCCTCTGCCGCCTATTCCTCAGCCAGTTTTCAATCCACCTACCTATTTCCCCACCGATACCCAGCGCGCGCACTTTCGCCATTAGCCGGCGGTGAGGTACCTTATCAAAGGCTTTCTGAAAGTCGAGATAAAGTATATCAATCGCCCTACTCTTATCGTACTCACTCAACATGACGTGGAAAAACTCGAGCAAGTTGGTGAGACACGACCTATGCCGTCTAAACCCATGTTGGGAGTCCCCAAGCAGCTTGTAGGAATCCAAATGGTCAACGATCCTATCAGCTATTATCCCTTCTAATAATTTACCTACAACTGAAGTGAGACTAATGGGACGATAGTTCCCTAGACTTTCGTGATCCCCTTTCTTAAAGATAGGGGTCACGTTGGCTTCCCCCGAGTCACCAGGCACCTGGCCCATCTCCAACGATTTGTTGAAGACTGTAGCAAGGTGGGGAGCCACCTGGTCGCGCACTTCTCGCAACACTCTGGGGAGAAACTGGTCTGGCCCAGGAGCCTTAAACGCGCTCAGTTTGTCTATTCTATCGGCAACGACTGTCGCGGTACATCTAACACTATCCAGGCCAGCACCTTCGTGCCTCACGCCTGGCTCGGGGATGACGCGGGTATCCTCCCTGGTGAACACTCCCGCAAAGTACTCATTAAGCATATTGGCGATGTCCGCGTCGGAGGTCCGCAGAACGCCGCTTCCGTCCTTTAACGACCTATCATGCTTCTAATGGGCTTTCTACTATTAACATAACTGAAGAACTCCTTAGGGTTCCCCTTGCAGAGGCTTGCCACCCGTAGTTCTTCGTTACGTTTCGCTAGTCTAACCTTCGCCTTCACTTCCCTACACAGGCGGACATACGCTTCAGTGTTCTCGTGGGAACGATTGGCCTTCGCCCTCCTATACGCTACTTTCCTATTTCGGATAGCCGAAGCGATGTCACGATTGAACCACTAGGCTGCGTTGAAGCAGGGGTGACCGGTTTTGAGGGTATGGCAGCAGACTGCACCACCATAAACTCGTCCCGGAATGCACTCCACACTCCCTCAACATCGCCGCCAACCTCTAACCCCATCTCTCCTACGCTATCCCTGAGGCTAACAAAGTTCGCCCGCCGGAGATCGAGCTTACTGCCTCTCGAGTTACTACGCTTCACCCGAGGGACGCACACACGGAACCTAATAAGACCGTGATCACTCCCGCCCAATGATTCGTCAACGGTGAGACCAGTGACGAGGTTGTCTTCGGTCGTGAATACTAAGTCTAGAACGCTTTCGCCTCGTGTAGGCTCGTTGACCCACTGAGTGAGGAAGTTCTCATCAGCAAAGTCAACTAGCCTCCTCCCTTCAGCATCGGCAGTCCTGCTTTCCCACTTTATGCCGCGACAGTTGAAGTCTCCTAAAACTACACACACCCTATCCCCTAGCAGGCTACTGAGTTCGGTGTACAGGGCTGTATCCTCCTCGAGGAGGAGATGCGGAGGTCTGTACACCAAGATTAACCTATAGTTCGTCCCTCCCACGTTCAGATCGACGCCAAGCAGCTCCCGTTCCGACCGGAACTGGCAGTGAACCGGACTCAACGTGTCCCTGACGTATACTAGTACCCCACCCCCCTCCCACGGGTGCGGTCTTTGCGAAACATTCTATACCCGGGAATTTCGAACTCCCCAACGTAGTCCCTACGATCAGTATGAATCCAGGACTCGGTGATAGCAACGATATCCTGGTATTCTGATGCTAAGAGCGCCCGTAGCTCGCAAAACTTGTTCCTGATCGACCTAGCATTAAAAAGCATTGCACGGAGGGAGCCTCCCCTATTCTGACCGCCCCCTAGCACGACCCGTTTCCCGAACAGCCAGGCTGTCGGGAGTTGAAGAGCCCTCACTAACGAGGGGACAATCTCCGCAGGAGCCTGAGCCCCCTCCAACGTGGAAGGAGAGTCACTACCTGCTGTTGGAGGGGGGACTACCTGCTGTTCGAGGGGG